>JAJGRW010004396.1:0-12992 GCA_025461045.1 Carex parvula | reverse complement strand
AGAGCGTGCCACAAAAGCTCTACTTGTTTTTGGGTTGTTTATCAGTGAAAAAAAAATGGTGTGATATTCTTTGTTTCTCAGTTCTGTTTTCAGTGCAGAGTAATAGGATCCAAATCTGCTGAAATTCAAAATCATGAACAGTAACTCTGATATTTCTGAAATCCAGCCGTCAAACTATTTCGAGATGTGTGCACAGAAAATCAGCTATTTCGAGATGCGTGCACAGAAAAAATTAGACGGTGGGGAATTTTAGAAGTAGTGTTCATAGATCTCGAATTGGGCTGTCTAAGATTAAGACTAAGTTTTTGCAGGTTATATGTCAAGTGTTTTTTATTATTATTTTTCTTTTTTCATATTTGAAGCGAAATATTTTTCAAAGCATGTGCCAAATGTGAGCATGTCCTGTTAGATTTTAACAAATAAAGATATTAAACTGCATGTCAATAATTAAGAGTATGTTCGGCAATTACGAGATGTTATACAAATTATTTTTTATTAGTGTGGGATTCTAATAGTGTGGAAAGTCTAGAAAATGATATCAAATTAAGAGTATGTTTGGCGAAAAGGGGATCTCATGGACATAGAAATGTGTGAAAAGTCTTATTGTTTGGACATAAGTGGAAATTGTGTTAGGAATCTATTTAAAATTGATAAACTTGTCATTTTGTTAGTGTTAATTATTTAGTTATACAGAATATACAAATGACTAATCTAAAGCCTAATACAATTTATGAAGTTAGACTAATTGAGATAAAATGAAATTTACAAAATTCGACACCCTATGCATAGTTCTATTAATTTTTTTAATAAATTTAAAGAGAGGGTAGAACTTTAAAGAGGGAGACAGTAGGAAAATAATATTGATGTCTTATCTAAGGGCATGTTCGGCTGCCAAGTGGGAACGGAAATGAGTTCGGCTTCGAGTCTAATTTGAATGGCTGAAATACTGTGCGCGTGGGAAAAAAAAATTCACTCACAGTGAATTTTTTCTTTCCCACGCGCACAGTTGCAGCTGAACAGGCCCTAAGTGTTTTTTTGTTTGGCACATGGGAATCATAGATTGAGGAAGTTTGGACAAATAGCATAGTAAAAAATGAGAGCCAAATACTATAAGGGCCTGTTCGGTTGCTGTTGAAAAGTTACTGTTCACATGGAGAAAAAAAAATTCATTCAGAGTGAATTTTTTTTTCTCACGTGATCAGTAATTTTCAGTTCAAATTTTTCATCCCATACCCCTTTCTCTACCGCCGAACTGGCCCTAAAAGGAAATATTTCCAAAAGACCCGTGAAAAGGGGAATATCAGATAGGAAGACCCAAAAAAAAATCAAATAGTACGCATTTGTTTTTTTTGCTATTGGATCTAATTTGATGGCAAAAGATGGACCTAGCTAGCCACCACATAATCTGGATCGGATCATTTAGTTGCACTGGATCTATTTGTTTAATTGAAATATTTGATCGGCCAGTTGCTAAAAAATTTAATTGTATTTAGATCATTAAATGTAGGTGGGTTGATTACCGATGAGGCTGTTATTATATGAAAAATAATAGTTGGTCATATCAACATGAGTTTAGTGTTTTGACTTTTGACCGTTGGGCTTTGGCTAGTTGCAAATTTATAATTTGTAAATTAGGTGTTGTTTCCAAAAGAGTAAATGCTGTTTGCAGAATGACTCATTCGGTACCTGGTTTGTTTATTAATTCTTCGCAATTTTCAAAATTACATATTTTCCCCTCAAAAATTAATAATATCATATTTATCCTTCTAAATTTTAAAAACTCACAAATTTATCTAACTTATTATAAATTTATAAAATATCCTCTTTACCATTTATTAAAAAAGAAAAATATGTACTCCGTGATTTTGTGTAAGAAAAATATTATGTCTTCTAACTGATTATTGTGGTATATAAGTAATTTTGAAATTTTTGAGGGACAAACATGAAATTCCATAAGAATGTAAGCAATGGGACAAAATGCATGGGATATGCAGCAGCCCCCTTTAATGAATTGAATTGCAAATGAATTGCTTTCGCATGTGAGCTTTGTCTTCTTCTCCGCTTTTTTTTTTTTTTTTTGTTTTTTCATTATCACACAACAAATTCTAGAGCTATATTATTTTATTTTCTTCTTTTTTTTTGCCAGATGATTCCCAAAGAAAATCATAGAACCTATGGGAAAATGAAACCTGGCATCATGCACATCATGCAGCCTAATTGCACTAACAATAAAGTTAAAAAAAAAGTAATAAGTGCTGTGCAGAATGATTTCAAGGTAACTTGAAGCATTAAATCACATCATGCACCCTTATTCTAATATCAACCAAAACCATTTTAATTCGATTTTCATTAAAACATAATCTGTCGGTCTAGAATATTGCACTATTTAATATTTCAAAGCTTAACTGGCAACAGATTTGATTAATTCCTCTAGAATAAACTATAACCACCACGCTTCCATTCTCTCTCTCTCTTTCACAACTGACTGTTCTAGTCTATAGTCTATAGGCGCGCATGTGTAGGCGCGCATGTGCAGATGTGCTCCATCGTTTCTCACATTTTTACTTGTATTATAGCGAGAGCAGCCAATACAAGCACCTCTCTTTTAGTGTCGGTCAACAAGGATTGGTTAGATTAATTATATAAATAAATATATTAATTAATACAAGTTGGTGCCTCTGAGCATGTTACATAAAATTATATATATTTATTTTATTAACAGGGTACACATGGTATTCACAGCTCAGCATTTAAGCTGACCTTTCACCTACCGCTTCGGCGCGTCCAGCCTTCTGTAATCCTACCATAATTGTAGAATAATAGAATTTCTGTTCTGTTCTATTCTATTTCTATCATCATTTCATTTCAATTATAAAGAACGTTAATTATTATTATATCTATCAATCTAAAATTTTGGCCTACCGTGCATTTGTAAATCAAATTATTTTAGTTTTTGATCTTTATTTTGTATTTACGGAAATCAACACTTTATTTACCCATTATGTTTTTCTACCCCCTCAATTTTTTAGAGAAAAAAGTTCATATCTCGTCTTATACATTCCAAAGAGATTTTTTAATAGGAAGAATTAGAATTTGAGAATAATTCTACTGTATGATTCCAGAGAGCAAACCTGTTTTCTTCTGCGCTTAGTATTCATTTCGAGGAGATGGTATACGAAGCATTCTCTACATCCAAATATGAAGCCTAATAATACCGGGCCCAAGTTGGTATTAACATAGGTTGGTAAGGGTGGACCCCAAACAGCAGTTGAAGATGCACATTTGTCTGTATAATCAGTATGATCATAGTAAATCAAAATTCAGACTGTTTCGCATTTTGTGAGGTCAGTTGGATTATAAAGTTGGGATCCAGGCTCATAAGTAAGAAATAAATTATTGACATGAATGTGGGCACTCCTCTGCACTGTTATAATCAAAATTTGCCCACTTGCCCTTCTTATCTCGACGTATTAGATATTAGACTAATATAGTAAATCATCTTTTTTATTTATTTACTAGGAAAGAAAATGAATGAATGAATAATCCAATTCCATCGTGTCGGTGTCGGTGGGTCTTTGTATTTTGGGGCTGAGTCATAGATGCGGTAAGAAGCAACGAATAATAAAGACACGCATACTTGTCAGACACAGAGAGATTGCCAGAGAGAGACACAGGAGGGAAGCAAGAGAGGTAGAGAGAAGCAAGAGAGAGCAGATTAGTATCTCTCACTTTCACAGGAGAGCAGCAAGTTTCATTGGGTACTTGTCTTTTTACCCAAGTTGTAGCCAGATCTGGTGAGAGATTGGGGGGTTTTGGCGCTGTGGAGAGAGAGAAGAAAAGGGAGAGAGCGTGCAATGTGCTTATTCCCGCTGCAGATGCGGGAATTTCAACTCTGATTCTATCTTCTCGCTTCGATTGAGTGCTTGACTGGAGAGCTGCGCCAGATCTGGTTTAATTTGGGAGCATTGCTGGTGCTCAAGTGAGAGAAGAGAGAGAGAGGGGAGTAAGAAGAGGCCGAAATGGAGGCGAATGCGGGTCTAGTGGCCGGCTCGCATAACAGAAATGAGCTTGTTGTCATCCGCCGGGACGGGGAATCTGGCGTATGCTTTAATTTCTCTTCTTATTTTTTTAATTATCTCTTACTTTACTACTATGCCAACCTGAGCTTTGAGTTGGATCTCAGGAGGAATGTAGTTACAAAATTCTATTCTAGTTATGATGTTAAGGTACCAAGCACCATTTTTCAGTTTCATAAGTCATAATCACAATACCATACCATAGATATATTTTAAGCTTTTAACTAATTTTATTTGGGCCTTTCTGATTGATACATTATCTGAAGTTAAGCTTACACTTTGGTGATACTGTACCAATTACAAGCTTCATCTGACCTAACTTTAACTGGTTACATAATAGTGACAGCGCAGTTCAGTACTATTATTATGTGTTGCTATTTGTTTCTATCAGTCCCAATTTTACTTTTACCTAAATAAATTCTTTATTGTTTTGGTACCTTTTTTAATTTAGATAATAATAAGATTTAAGCCAAGTGCAGTGATCGAGTTCCTCATGGATTGGGAGGTATTTCCCTGAAATGTTGTTAATTTAATTTTTTTTCTTTAATCGTACAGCCGAGACCAATGAAACAGTTGAATGGGCAGATCTGCCAGATTTGCGGGGACAATGTGGGTCTCAATGATGACAAGGAGCTGTTTGTGGCATGTAATGAGTGCGCCTTCCCCATGTGTAAGACTTGCTATGAGTACGAGCGCCGGGAGGGCAACCAGATCTGTCCCCAGTGCAAAACCCGTCTTAAACGCCACAAAGGTAAGGTATTGGAGAATTTTTAGTTTGTCGGTTTGTTATAACCCAGTTAGACTAACAATGGCCTCAACTATGACCTTTTATAGGATGTGCTCGAGTCAATGGAGATGAGGATGAGGATGGTGTAGATGATCTCGAGAACGAATTTAAAGACATGGGTGGTGATGATGATGCCGAGTCTGTGCTCCACAGTCACTTGAGCTATGGCCGCGGTCGAGACTATGACTTGCCCCGTTCTTACCATGCCATTCCAAACGTCCCTCTTCTTACCAATGGCCAGATGGTATACTCTCTCTCTCTCTCTCTCTATTTCTATCGGTACCCTGACCGGGCAAATTTTGTTTGAACTGTTTGTAGCACATTTTCATTGGTGTTTTCACTGGCTTTTCTGATGGGGTTCTCACTGTTCTCTGCAATTGTATGCAATTGTAGGTCGATGACATTCCCCCTGAGCAGCATGCTTTGGTACCTTCTTTCATGGGTGGCGGTGGAAAGAGAATTCACCCACTTCCATTCACAGATCCTAATATGCCAGGTGCTTTGATCTATCTTATTGATTAAAACTTTTCTATATTTCCTTATTGAATGTTGCTTTTGAGTTTCCACTTATACTTGAAATTATGCTGCATATTCACTTTTGATATGCACTTCGTAATTCCCTACACTTGTCGTTTTTCAACAATTATATTTATACATCTTATCACAGGGTCTTTTCTAAGTTCCATTGTATCCCCGTGACCATGAAACATCTCTATACAAAAAAAGGATCCATTTTTGACATTAATCTCTAGCAATATATTTGTGTTACTGTAGTGCAACCAAGATCGATGGATCCTTCGAAAGACCTGGCAGCATATGGCTATGGAAGTGTCGCATGGAAAGAGAGGATGGAACTATGGAAGCAGAAGCAGGACAAGACACACCACATGAGAACTGGTGGTGAGGACGGCGATGATGATGGGCTTGATCTTCCACTGTAAGATAAATTTTTTTTTTTTTGCAGTTATTTTGATGTAATCAAATCAGAGAAAACATAAATAGTTGTCATGTAACAGAAAACAAAAAAAATCATTTAGTGGCTCTTTAATTGATATTGACCTGTAGCAATACCATTTATTTTGACCTTTTTTTTAACCTGTGGTGCAGAATGGATGAAGCGAGACAACCATTGTCAAGGAAACTGCCATTCCCATCTAGTCAAATCAACCCGTACAGGATTATTATAATAATTCGTCTGGTTGTTCTTGGGTTCTTCTTTCACTACCGAGTAACTCATCCCGTCAATGATGCATTTGCACTTTGGCTCATATCAGTTATTTGTGAGATTTGGTTTGCTTGTTCTTGGGTTCTTGATCAATTCCCCAAGTGGCTTCCCATCGAGAGGGAAACCTATCTTGACCGTCTAAATCTAAGGTTGGTTGCTTCCTGTACAATGTCCAATTTTAAAAAGCTATAAAATACCGGGTCAACATTCTATTAGTCTATATGACAGACAATATGGGTTTTCTGCTTATTTTATAGTGCACCGCCTTCTTCATTATTTTATTGCTCTAACTACTTTCGAGCTCTATTATTTAAGTAATCTTCTAGAAAGAGATTTAATGCTTTAAACAAGCTAACATGCAACATAACCTAAGAAGCTAGGACAAATGAAGCTTTCGCTAAGTAGTAATAAGTCTGTTTCGCTTGTTGTTTTGATATGAATTTCCAAAGCTAATCCCTGTGCACCAAAAAACCAAACAAAAAGAAAAGAAAAGAAAAAAAATTACTGATGTACTGAACTCTACACTGTACCAATTGTCATGTATTATACTCCTTGATCGTCCCTTTCTTTTATTTCCCGTTCCATAGTCAGAGTGTTTAATGTGAGATTTTTATCTGGTCAGGTATGATAAGGAAGGTCAACCGTCACAGCTTTCACCAGTTGATTTCTTTGTGAGTACAGTTGATCCCATGAAGGAACCACCTCTTGTCACAGCAAACACTGTTCTCTCTATCTTGGCTGTAGACTATCCAGTTGACAAGATCTCTTGTTATGTCTCTGATGATGGTGCCGCCATGCTGACCTTTGAGGCCTTGTCCGAGACCTCTGAGTTTGCAAAGAAATGGGTCCCATTTTGCAAGAAATTCCATATCGAACCACGTGCACCGGAATGGTACTTCCAGCAAAAAATAGACTACTTGAAGGACAAGGTGATGCCATCCTTTGTTAGAGAAAGGAGAGCAATGAAGGTACATCAGCCTTATGTTTTTCCTCTTTATTTAGAGCTTATCTTTGTTAGTAGTTCTGTTAATTTTGTTCTTCTTGATCTCAGAGGGATTACGAGGAGTTTAAAGTAAGAATAAATGCGCTAGTTGCGAAGGCAGAGAAAGTTCCGGAAGAAGGGTGGACAATGCAGGATGGAACTCCTTGGCCTGGAAACAATGTCCGTGATCACCCCGGCATGATTCAGGTATATACTTTGAAGATTTTGGTGTCGTTTGTAAATTTGTTGACAAGTGTTTCTTTGTTGTCTTCTGTAAGCATCAGAAACTAATATTGTTTACTTTGTTCATAAAATTAGGTATTTTTGGGTCAAAGTGGCGGGCATGATGAGGATGGTAATGAATTACCCGCGCTTGGTTTACGTCTCGAGAGAAAGAGACCTGGTTACAATCATCACAAGAAGGCTGGTGCAATGAATGCCCTGGTAAACCCTATTTCCTTGTACTCTTTCCCTTTAGCGTCATGGTCAAAGTATCATATTGAGAATTTAGGCATTGTGTGAAACAAAATAAAAGTTCAGTATGAAATCTTTAGAAGAATACTAAGTTGTGAAGTCGTGACACCTGAAATAATTGCAAATTAAACACAATAATGAGAAATCCAAATGAATGGTCAATCACATAGATTCTTATTTAGTAAAACTTGGCACTGACCACGACCAATTTACCAGCAAACCTACACTTAAATTCTTATTTCCAGGTGTCGGTTTTGTTACTGAGTATTTTTCTTTTGGGCAGGTTCGAGTGTCTGCTGTGCTAACAAATGCGCCGTATCTTTTGAACTTGGATTGTGATCACTACATCAACAACAGCAAAGCTTTGAGAGAAGCAATGTGTTTCATGATGGACCCTTTGGTCGGGAAGAGAGTATGCTATGTGCAATTTCCACAAAGATTTGATGGCATTGATCGACACGATCGATATGCTAACCGTAACATAGTCTTCTTTGATGTAAGCATCTCACCTCATAACCTTGCCTCTTTATGCTCCTATGTTTGATGAATTCAAACAAGTGAAAACAAAGATTCAAATAAGCACTAAGAAAACTACAATAGTTACATTTTTGGGCTTATCTTCTTATCTTAAGAATAAAACACAAATTTACACTCATTTCTTGTATAGATTAACATGAAAGGTTTGGATGGCATCCAAGGGCCAATCTACGTCGGAACGGGATGTGTGTTTAGAAGGCAAGCATTGTATGGTTATGATGCTCCGAAAAAGAAGAAGCCTCCGTCTAGGACATGCAACTGCTGGCCCAAGTGGTGCTTCTGTTGCTGCTGTGGTACCAGAAAAAATAAATCCGGCAAATCCAAACAGGGAAGGAAGTTCAAGTTTCCCAAATTTTTCAGGAGAAATGACAACAGATTACCTGTCAATGGAACCACCGAAGAGAATGGTGAAGGTACGTACGTGATGATAATAATTTTTTTTGTTAAATATATCGATGTCAACTAACTGGCCTCTAGATTTGTAACAAAAAGACGTAACTGAGATTATGATATGATCAGCAGGAGCAGAGCAAGAGAAGTCTGCTGCAGCTATATCAGAGCAAAAATTAGAGAAGAAATTTGGACAGTCTCCTGTGTTTGTTTCATCAACCTTACTTGAGGATGGTGGGACCTTCAAAGGCGCTAACCCTGCGTCTCTTTTGAAGGAAGCGATACATGTCATCGGTTGTGGCTATGAAGACAAGACCGACTGGGGAAAAGAGGTTTGTACTAATTACTTTATTTACATGAACTGAATTCTACTACTTTAATTAATTATTTGCTATATGTTTTTCTTCTTTGACAGGTTGGGTGGATCTATGGTTCAGTTACAGAGGATATTCTGACAGGATTTAAGATGCACTGCCACGGGTGGAGATCAATTTACTGTGTACCAAAGAGACCTGCATTTAAAGGATCTGCACCTCTCAATCTTTCTGATCGTCTGCACCAGGTGCTCAGGTGGGCCCTTGGATCTGTCGAAATTTTCTTCAGCAAGCACTGCCCCATCTGGTATGGTTACAATAGTGGTTTGAAATGGCTTGAACGGCTTTCCTATATCAATTCAGTGGTCTACCCCTGGACCTCCATCCCTCTTCTCGCTTACTGTACCTTGCCTGCCATTTGTCTCCTGACTGGGAAATTTATCACTCCTGAGGTATGTATCTGTTGCTCTTAAATTTAAGAATATTAAATTGCTTATAAGCTATCTTCAGGTGTAGTGATATGGAAATAGCTGTTTTCTCATTTTGTGCGAATTGTTTGTTGATGGTATACATGGAGGCCAATATACATGTTGTTATGTACCAGCACTGGTCTGATTAGCATGCTTTTATATCAATTTGATTGCTCATTTGGTAACTTGAAACCTTTGCAGTTGAGCAATGTGGCGAGTCTTTGGTTCATGTCTCTCTTCATCTGCATTTTTGCAACCTCAATTCTGGAAATGAGATGGAGTGGCGTCAGAATCGATGACTGGTGGAGAAACGAGCAGTTCTGGGTCATTGGAGGTGTTTCCGCTCATCTCTTTGCAGTGTTCCAGGGTCTGTTAAAGGTTCTCGCCGGTATCGATACCAATTTCACGGTCACGTCCAAAGCTGGAGACGATGAAGCATTCTCTGAGCTGTACACCTTCAAATGGACCACGTTGCTCATCCCTCCCACAACTCTTCTCATTTTCAATTTTATTGGTGTCGTTGCCGGTGTGTCAAATGCTATTAACAACGGGTATGAGTCGTGGGGCCCGCTATTCGGCAAGCTTTTCTTCGCTTTCTGGGTGATCGTCCATCTCTATCCTTTCTTGAAAGGTCTCGTTGGCCGCCAAAACAGAACTCCAACCATTGTCATTGTGTGGTCTATTCTCTTGGCCTCCATCTTCTCCCTCTTGTGGGTCCGTGTCGACCCGTTCCTTGCTAAAGGCGATGGACCCATTTTGGAGGAATGCGGCTTGGACTGTAACTAATAAAACAAATAAACAAACACGGAGCTTAATTCTTTTGGTGACCTAAGCAAGGGAATACAGCAGGTAATCAATCTGTAGATAGAAACACCGGCTGTGGCCAATATATTTTCAGGAACCATTTTCTATTGTTTCAATTTTCATTGGTGACTCCAGTCTCCTGTTTCCGGTCGAGGAAAAAGCTGCGGTTGCGGGGCTTTGATTTTTTCCTTATTTTTAGAGGAAGGAGATCCAGGGGGAAACCAAACCAAACCATCATTTGTTGATTAGATTGTAGTTGAAATTATTGTTCATGGGAATAATGTTATTAGGATGAGTGAGTGGTTGATTATTCCCCGTTTTGTACTTGTGGGATTGTGTTATTAGTGTAATAATTTTATACAGTGAGATGAAGTGTGCTTGCTATTGAACTGAACGATTTGTTGTTGTATTGACTACACTTTCTTCGCTATACAAGGGAACGGTTATGTATAATGCCATAATGGTTTGAGCAGCTTCTGATTTTTTTTAATTTAATTTATCCGTCCTGTTTAGTTTCTAATAAGAGATTCGTGAGGTGAATGGATATTGGGTTGCCTGGCATTAGGTTATATGTACCAAATTAGACGATTTTGTTTCTACTTTGTCTAGTAAGAGTCGTTCAAGTATCAGTAATAGCAAGATATTTGTAAAATGCAATGGTGTTGCGGCCGAGACAAATTATCATCATACATTTTTAAGCAAGCGATCTTAAGAGTAACAGTTTACTTGTCAGGAGGTAATAAATAAAAGCTGAAGTTGATGGACCCAGTATTTATTCCTGTGAGTGCAATGTGCCTGTGTCGTGGTTTTTCACCAGAGACAGTAACCAGAGAATTTTTTTTTTTTTTTTTTTTTTTTGATAAAAAAGTAAGGTTATAATAGGTTGGCTGTGACTGTGAGGCAGGATCATTAACTAAAGCTGTCATATTTTTTGAGTGCAGTACAACAATTGATAATTTAGAGACCACACTTGCTCTCAAATTCACTTCATTTTAGTTTAAATTGTTACTGTGTTTTAACAGTTTTCTGAAACTTCTTCATTGTATTCTCTCTTTGATTTGGTTATTTGCAGAAAATTGGGACCTAGAACCAGTTCTCATTTGTTGAGCATACCAGTGTCCAGTGTTTTTTTTTTATGGTTGACGACAATTGTCGGCAACGATTATATTGATAAGAAAAGAAAAAAGAGTTTTAATTACAACCAAATCGGATGTCAGGGACCCTCATTTCAGTCCCTTACATCCCTCGAAAAAAAGAAAACCAGTGTCCAGTGTTATAATTGTCTTGACAGAACTGAGAACTGGTACACTGAGAACTTGTATTAGAGCAATACCAAGTCAAATTAGAGTTACGGTTCTCTCTTTCCTTCCTTTGCAAGAGGAGAAACGGAAACAGATCAATGCACAATGCTGTATTTTTTTTCTTTTCTTTTCGGGTGATCAATTCCAATTTGTCTGTTGTTGCATTTGTAGAAAATGACAGCCGCTGGCCGACGCATTGAGGATTTTTTTTTTTTTTAGCAAATTAAACGATAGTTATCACGTATCATTCCTAATAATTAAAATAGTCACATTAGTTCATGCATTTTGTATCTTTTATTAAATCTGTAATTATATCTTATCAATAAGAAATGTCAACTTGCTAATTCAACGGAGATAGAAATACAATAATATTTAATGTGGAAATATTCATACAATGTTCGTCAAATTCGGAAACGGGTCGGGTATGAAATATCCGCGTTATAGTAGGAGACTAGGAGTAACATATACGTGTCATGTTATAAATAATGATGACAATAATAATATGAGCATCATTTACTGCTGCCAAAAGAAAAATAAAACAAATGTGTGCGAATCCACTAAAGTTTGGCAGGAATGAACCGGAGAGGATTGATAAATTGGGCAGAGCAGGCCTCCGCCGGTCAACCAAACCAAACTGACTGGATATCTCCAGTGCTAGCTGCCAGCTGCCAAGTCTCCTCATGCTTTGGCCTCTGTTAGCTGTTTATTTTTTTCCCTTTTTAAAATGAGGAGGGTCCAAATGCCTCCATTTTTTCATACCTCCACCATGCCTTCATATTTTAAAATTTTAATAACTCAAAATTTAAAACTTAAAAGTCAAAATAAAACCGTTGGATATGATCTACATCATTTTATCTATGTGCTCATAAAAAATTATCACATTTTGATTTTGTTTTTATATGAATCAATAAGTTGAAAAATCAATGTCGAGAAATTATCCATATTAGTATGTTTTTACAAGCTCTTGATGACAACCAAAACAAAATTGAAATATCATAATTTTTACACGTGTATAGATAAAATGATGTAGACCATATCCAACGGTTTATTTTTACTTTTAAGTTTTAAATTTTGAGTTATTAAGTTTTAAAATATGGAGGCATGGTGGAGGCATGAAAAATGGAGGCATTTGAACCCTCCTCTTTTAAAATTATAATGATGTATTTAATTGACAATGAGACTATGAAAGTTGTGTAGTTCAGGTTGTTGATTTTGTTTTCTGTTTTAATAATGTAGTAATTTAACAGCAAACATAAAACTATTACGTACTTTTAACAGCAAATATAAGAAAATAATGTAAAATCTTTTATAAGAAATATTATCATACAAAAAATTATGTAAGAAGAAAACAACATCGTATAAATAATTTAATAGCTATGTAGAAACGTTAACTGAAAACTATTCTAAACAAACTTACAGTAAACATAGACATTAATAACTGGAAGCACTCTTTTTTAGTTTAGATAGACAATTATTTCAGTAATTTTAAATCATAAAGGAAACAAAATCGAAATATCATGCGGTTAATCATATTGTTGTTTATTGTATACGTTTTTAAAAATTTTAGAAAATTTATTTATTGTAAAAGTGCTTATGATTTTTTTTTAAAAATAAAAAATAATCCACCGATTT
>JAJGRW010004395.1:0-210786 GCA_025461045.1 Carex parvula | reverse complement strand
GTAATTGCATTTCTAAACCTCGAAGTTTTGGATGGTGGAAAATATTTTGCAATAAACACATTAAACAATTGGTCCCAAGTTTGAATGGAATTGGCCGGTAGGGAAAACAACCATGCTCTTGCATTATCTTTTAATGAGAATTGAAATAGTCTTAGCCTGATTGCTTCATCGGTAACTCCGTTGATCTTTATCGTCTCGCATATCTCTAGAAAATTGACAAATGAAGATGTGGATCTTCATGTGGAAATCCTCTAAATTGCTGTTGCGAAACCATATTTTGAGAGCAGGTTTGATCTCAAAATTACGGTTCGTAACAGTTGGCGGGTTTATGCTAGAATTAGGATCATTCGCGCGCGGTACGCAATAGTCTCGTAGAAGTTTGGGTCTTGCTGCATCGTGAGCTCCATGATCACCATTGTTTTGTCTTCCATTGTTAATCGGTTCGTTCGGTGGGATATTCATGTTGATCGAATCTGAGTCTTCTTCGCTTTTAGAATTACTCGATGAAGAACTATGATTGGTTCTTATCGGCAATGTGGAAGCGAATTGTCCTCTCCTACTAGCAATCCTCTCGGATCTTCGTATGGATGATTCGGCCAGCGTGCAGTGTCCTAAAAATAAAAGAAAATCTGAAAATAAAACTAAAAACTGAAAATAAAAAGAAGAATAAAAATAAAAAACGAAATTGAAAATTAAAGAAAAATAAAAATAAAAATGCAGAAAATAAAAAGAAATCTAGACGTTTCTAGTTAATTGGATTCAATGGTCAAAGCAAGGACGTCTCGCGAGGCCTTGCACAATGAACCGTTATTCCCCGTCAACGGCGCCAAAAAGCTTGATCACTCAAAAGAGAGCAATGTTTCTTTTAATATTTATAAACTCATAAATGCTATCGGTTCGGACTGCAAGCGCACAATCCTATCGAGTAGTATATTCGAGGTCGATCCACAGGGAATATTGGTTCAATGCTTTGAGCGATCGAATCACAATCTTTCGAAAGGCTAGACGAAATCTGTAAATTGAGAGATGTTGATGTCATCAATGTAAATTAGGAAGCAATTAAAAGTAATTAAAATAAAGATAGAGATGAGAATTCCTAGGGTTTCGGCACACCATTGCTACTCAATCCGCTTTGGCAATATATTCCTGTTGTGTCTGATTTCCTGTTGTTGTTTAATGAAAGACACCACATAGGTCATTGCGATTTATGTTACGCAAGAATGACAGATCTTTCACCGAGATTCTACATAGGACACTACGATTTTCCTTACGCAAATGTCTGATCTCTCAAATACCCCAAATTACTACATAGATCACTGCGAATTTCTTTACGCATGTGATAGAATTTGGTACGCGTTTTGTTGGTCTGATTTATGGTTTCTCCGCTAAGGTTTTCTTCACATAAACCTAATAAATATCAACGAGGCTAATTCATACAAATAGTTTCTCTTACCATTAAAGTACTGTCACTACCCTAACGGACTCAAACTAGATCATTGAAGTTAGATGAAGAGATAGTAAATCACAAAAACATTTTGTTTCAACAACAAGAAATCATAATCAATAGAAATATATATATCAAAACATCAAGAGTAGCAAGGTTTACTGCCTAGCCCTAAGAAAAGAAACTTAGCCGTGGAACGGCATTGTTACAAGCACTCCTCTCTTCTTTCTTTAATCAAATCTAACCCTAATTACAAAGATGATTATTCCTTCTGTCCAGGGGCCTTATATAGGAGTGGAGGGACGTGTGTAGGTCGAATAGAGGCTAAGAAACTGATCTGAAAACAGCTGTCGGCAGTTATTCCCCAAGAGATGCCTTCGGATACGGGCCGTATCAGGTGATACGGTCCGTATTAGGTCCTTGACGGTTAGGGTTTGATGCTTCCAGCGCTATCTCCTGGTCTGTGCTAGGCCTGGTCCGTATTAGGCAATACGGACCGTAACAGAGACTTAGTCGATGAGCGTCGCTGATCCGATTGACCAGATTCTAGCTCTATTTGGTGTAAAATAGTCCCAAAACTTGTTTTCTGCAATAAAACATAAAGAAGGGTGACAGTAGCCTTTTTCTCTAATAAAGTAAACATAAGTGTGAGAAAATATGCAAAACCTAAACCAAAACCCTACATAAATCATCGTTATTTTGACTCTGATCAGCCGTGCGGAGTTGTTGTCACAATACATTTTCATTGGTTGATTGACTTCGATGCCGATATCCTTAAGAAGTTGTTTGAGCCACACTAATTCGCTTGCGGTTGACGCCATGGCTCGATACTCCGCTTCTGCGCTAGATCGTGCCACAACGTTTTGTTTCTTGCTTTTCCATGTGACTAAATTTCCATCTACAAATGTGCAAAAGCCGGTAGTGGACTTTCTATTGAAACTCCCAGCCCAATCTGCATCGTAATAGCCACATATGACATTAGAATTATTGTTTTTCATTAATATTCCTTTACCGGGTGTTTTCTTTAGATACCTCAAAATTTTATTTATGGCCTCTAAGTGCGGTGTTCTAGGTGAATGAATAAATTTACTAACTTGGCTTACCGAAAAGAAAATATCCGGACAGGTTACGGTAAGGTAAATTAATTTTCCTACAATTCTTTGAAATTGGTTTATATCCTCTAACAATTCACCATCTTCACTATTTAATTTACATTTGCTATCAAAGGGTGTGGAGGCCGGTTTGCAACCTAATTTTCCGGTTTCTTCTAAGAGATCCAAAATATACTTTCTTTGTGAAATAAAGAGTCCCAATTTTGAGTAGGCTACTTCTATTCCTAAAAAGTATTTTAGATATCCAAGGTCCTTGATATCAAATTTCTCCTTCAATTGGTTTTTGATTTTTTTATTTCACTTATGTTGTTTCCGGTAATTATAATGTCATCTACATATACTAAAATGATGGTAGTGTGTTTACCATTATTTTTTGTGAATAAAGAATGGTCCGAACTACTAATTTTAAAATCACACAAAATTAAATAAGAGCTAAGCTTGCCATACCATGCTCGAGGAGATTGCTTCAATCCATAAATTGACTTATTTAACCTACACACTAGGTTAGAATTGTTTTCCAATTTATGTCCGGGAGGTAGGTTCATGTATACTTCTTCTTCAAGTGTTCCTTGAAGAAAAGCGTTCTTGACATCCATTTGGTATAAATTCCAATTATTGTTTACCGCAATGGAAAATAGAATTATAACGGTATTCATTTTGGCCACCGGTGCAAAGGTTTCATTATAGTCAATTCCGTATGTTTGAGTGTAACATTTTGCAACTAATCTTGCCTTATACCGTTCTATGGTACCATTGCTATTGTACTTAATTTTATAAATCCATTTACATCCCACCGGTTTTTTTAACTTTGGTAATTGTACAATTACCCAAGTTTCATTTTTTTCTAGAGCTTTTAGCTCTTCTTTCATGGCTTGACACCATACCGGACTTGTAATAGCCTCTTGGTAATTATTCGGTTCCAATTCTTTTTGGATGGTAGTCAAAAATGCAAGATGTAAGGGCGAAATATTTTCATATGATAGAAACTCTTCAATAGGGTATTGTACCGTATAGGTTACATAATCCCTAAGTCTAGTAGATGGTCGTGTTATTCGTGAGGACCGTCTAACTTCTAAATTTTCTTCTATCTCATTATTATTATTATCAAGAGTATTTATGTTAGTCTCTTCTTCAAAGTTATCATAAAAAATATGATTAATATTTTGTTCACTTTCTTGTTCCTCTAAATGAGATATTATAGGTCTTACTTGTTCTTGTGTATATGGTGTCTTAAATAATTTTTTGAAATATGGTTCTTCTTCACAAAATATGACATCCCTAGACATAAATAATTTTTTGCTAATAGGATCATAACACTTGTAACCCTTTTTGTAAGTAGAGTATCCCAAAAAAATAGCTTTTGTTGACATATAATCAAGTTTATCTTTTCTTTTGATTTTTACAAAACATGTACAACCAAATACTCTTAAATGATCAAGATTTATTTTTTGTTGGTAGAGAATTTCAAGTGGACTTTTATTTTTTAAAATGGCGCTTGGTAACCTATTAATTAAATGTGTGGCACAAAGAATGGCATCCGACCAATATTTTTTTGGAACATTATTTTGAAATAATAATGCTCGTGTCATTTCTAATAAGTGTCTATTTTTTCTTTTCGATACTCCATTTTGTTGAGGAGTATTTATGCAAGTTGTTTGATGTATGACTCCTTTTTCTTTAAAAAGATTTGTAAAATTTTGATTTATAAACTCCGTTCCATTATCCGATCTAAAAATTTTAAGTTTACAATTAAACTGATTTTCTACGAGACATAGAAATTCTTTGAAACAATTAAAAACTTCATCTTTTGATTTTAATAAATATAGCGAAGTGGATCTAGAAAAGTCATCAATAAATATAACAAAATATCTAAATCCATTATAAGAGTCAATTGGGGCCGAACCCCATAAATCGGAGTGGACTAAATCAAACACCGCTTCACTTATACTACAAGATTGAGAAAAAGGAAGCTTTGTTTGTTTTGCCAACTTACAAATGTCACAATTAATACATTTTGAATTTGGAAAATCTAATACACTATTTAGAATCTTGTCGGATGGATGCCCGAGTCTCCTATGCCAAACATCATAATTAATGGATTTTGCGGAAGCACAAAAATCTAATTTTTGCAAATTGAAAAGATAATGTCCGTTTTCAAGAATTCCTTCCCCAATCTTCGTCCTGGTTACCCGGTCCTGAAATTCAACATTTTTATAAGAAAAGGTTGCATTGCAATTGAATTCTTGTGTCAATTTTCCTATAGAAATTAAATTTATAGGGAATGCTTTTAAATATAATACGTTATTTATTTTATGGTTACACACGTTAATTTCTCCTATGCCATCTATTTGTACTTTCGTACCATTCGCTACTAAGACATATTGGTTATTTTTAGTCAAGTCTAATTTGGTGAAAAATTTCCTATTACCGAACATATGGTTTGTTGCTCCACTATCCAAAATTATTTGGTCATATAAATTAAAAATTTTTAAGTGAGAAACAATACCGCAAGAGTTAGGGGCACCTTGATCTTAAACCACACAGAGAATTGCTAGAATAGATGCTGCAGAGAATCCTGTGACCCATCTGACCCGGTTCGGTTAGAATTGGAGACAAAGTCGGTTTGGGTCATGTAACCCGACTTGGGTTCGGGTTCAGCCCATTTGGGTTCGGATTGAGCCCCAGCCGCTAGCCCTCTTTTCTCTTTCTCTCTTTCGCCCCCTTTACTCCCGTCGTCGCCTCTGCCTCGTTCTTGCGCCTTCCACTTCTCCGGCTTGAGGTGGGGGTGCATGAACCAACACCTCTCACGGGTGTGGCCTTCCTTTTTGCAGTGAGTACACACCCCGCCCCCGCCTTTCTTTTGGTTTGGCCGAAACTGGGAATTAGGGTTTTGGTGCCGGAATTGAGCAACGAAGGCTTGGGTCTCGTGTCCCTCGCCGGAGGAGGCTTGTGGACCGCCCATAGTGAGCCGCCTCGTTTCTTCTCTTTGAATCATGGCAACGGCGGCTGCGGTTTTGGGAAGTTTGGATCCGAGTATTATTTGTGATCGAATTGCCTCGTAGCTCGAATCGAGACCCGCAAGGTAATGAAACAACTCATCTTGATCGATTCTTTTTTGGAGCTCTATTGGGTCTGTTGTGAAGGGTCTGTAAATTCGAAGTTCATCGAATTTCTTTTTCATGGACCTAGTACTCTGTGTTGGTTTTAGCCCCTTGCTTTTCTTGTTCAATTTCTTGCATGAGTCTAAAGACATGGGAGTGATTTTGCTGTTGGCTGAAAAAGGATTGTATATCCTCCCATAATTCTCGTGATGTGGAACTGTGATGAAATAAATCAGAAATTTCTGATTCCATTGAATCAAAGAGCCAAGTCATGACTCTGTGATCTGTGGTTTGCCATTTTCGTAAGGCTTGTTTTTCGGTTTCGGTTTTGTTGTCTGGGTTGGCTATTTTGGGTTTGTTACATTCTCCAATGATGAATTCAAGTTTTTCTCGGCTGCTAAGAGATAAGGTTACGGCTCTCGCCTATGAGACATAATTTTTGCCATTTAGCAAATTATGGGTGAGTCGAGAGGAGTATGTAGCATCTGACGATTGCTGCCCTTCTTGACTCATTTCTATTTTGTTGATGGTTTCTGTTATGATTCTGTTATGGGTTTATGGTATGTTGGTTATGTATCAGTTTACTAGCATCTGGATTTTTCGGTCTCTCAGTAAACTAGTAAATGGTACTGTTGTGATTTTGGAGTTTATGAGATTATCAGAACGTGCTCTGATACCATGTTGAAGTTGTATGAATATGAATTCTGAGGAGATAAAAAATATTTCTTATTCTGAATTTGAGGTTACAAGTTCTCTTATAGAGATGCTACAATTTTACCGTTAGCTCTATCCAACTACTTTTGGTACCTACACAGTAGGGTACCGTTTATTTCCTTTCTATAAATAGAATTTCCTATTTGATCTAATCTTAGCCCTTTGATCAATGATGAACATCTGAGATCTATTTCTATTTTATTTCCTCTATAATTTTAACACCACCTCTGTCAAATCTGTATACTCTTCTAATTAAAATTCGAGCTAATATGGTTTAAGTTAAAAATTAATATTTATATCAATGCGGATAGGACGTGTTTGGTCTTTCTTTGGCAGTATCACTGGAATCTATATAATAGGCTTAATAACATACTCTTTTAATTATTTGTCCAATATAAAAAGAAAAGAGTGAGGCTATGATAACCTGCAATGTATATATATATCACGTGTGCGGCACACTAAATAGATATACATTGCAAAACAGCATAGTTTTTTTCAAAAGAAATTTTTTGAATAGAAATATATATTAAAATGGAAAGAAAAAAAAATTAAGCATATGTAAGATAATGAGCAAATAAATATCGAGAGAGGTATATAATATTTCTGGTTTTATACATCAGTAAAAGGGCTGGTAACAGGGAGGTAAACTATAGTTATCTCCCCATGAGAAAGAGAAATAATTATATTTGTTTTTGTTTTGGGAAAAGTAGACACTGGACACAGCGCACCGAACATATTTCATCGATGAAATCAGAAAGAGTCATATAATTATTAAAATTAAATATCTGAAAAAAAAGTTGTGGCTACTACAAAACCGACCCCAAATCTATCCGTTGCAAAACCAAATCCAACGGAGGCAGCGCCAATATGAAAAGAGAGATAGATTTCCCTGGATAAGAACCATCACCTATTTCAATCCCAAGCACCACCTTCATTCAGCATAACCACTACCAATTCTCTCTTAACCAACACAAAACAACCAAAGAAAAAAAATCAACAATGGCCTCAACAATGTCCCATACCTCCACCGCCTTCGCCGGCAAGACCATCAACATCACCCCCTCCAACTCATCAAGCCGTGTTACCATGCGCAAGACTGTGACCAAGGCTAAGCCCGTCTCATCTGGCAGCCCCTGGTATGGCCCCGACCGTGTCCTGTACTTGGGCCCACTATCCGGCGAGCCCCCGTCCTACCTCACCGGTGAGTTCCCTGGTGACTACGGCTGGGACACCGCTGGGCTCTCCGCCGACCCCGAGACCTTCTCTAAGAACCATGAGTTGGAAGTCATCCACTGCCGGTGGGCCATGCTTGGTGCCCTTGGTTGCGTTTTCCCAGAGCTCCTTGCACGCAACGGCATGAAGTTCGGTGAAGCCGTGTGGTTCAAGGCTGGTTCTCAGATCTTCTCTGAGGGTGGTCTTGACTACCTAGGTAACCCTAGCTTGATCCATGCACAGAGCATCCTTGCCATCTGGGCTTGCCAGGTCATCTTGATGGGTGCAGTTGAAGGATATCGTGTTGCCGGTGGCCCACTTGGTGAGGTGGTCGACCCACTCTACCCGGGTGGAAGCTTCGACCCACTCGGACTTGCTGACGACCCAGAGGCATTTGCGGAGCTCAAGGTGAAGGAGGTCAAGAATGGCAGATTAGCCATGTTCTCTATGTTCGGTTTCTTCGTTCAGGCCATCGTTACCGGTAAGGGCCCACTCGAGAACTTGGCTGATCACCTTGCGGATCCAGTCAACAACAATGCCTGGTCATACGCCACCAACTTTGTGCCTGGCAAGTGAGGGATTAATACCAGGATTTGCTTGGTGTGGTTTTGAATTTTTGGCAAGATTAATTAAGCTGGTTTGTTTGGTTTCATGCATGGAATTGGCTAGCTACCTGATTAAGCTTGCTTCTGTTGTAAACTAGCCTTTGATTGGCAATTACGAATGAATTGGTTCTGTTTGTGATTATTTAACCCTCGTTTTCAGTACTTCTTTCTTATATTCCAGTATCAATTTGTGACGTTAATTGCATGCCTCGGAGCATTTTATTAGTTTTATATTTATAACCCGTTGTAACCAGAAGTGCCACCTTATTAAAAAAAAAAGGGTACAACACACCAAAAACAACGACCAAAAAAGAAAATTACCTAATTAGTCGTTCTATATGTACTCGCATATGCATCTCTCCTAAACATAGAGGCTAATGACATCTTTTAATTTGCAGTTTTGCACTATTAAAGAATGGCTATGTATGACCCCAAAATGGGTATTGGATGAGACAGATAAAATAAGAAGAACCTTTTCTGTGGCAAGGGAAAACACAGGAACAGAGAAAAATTCACTTGGTAGAATGGTCACTCATATGTAGGCCAAAAAAGTTGGGGGGGATTGGAGATTCTTAAGATCAGGATTTTCAATTTTGCGCTATTGGCTAAGTGGTACTGGCAATGGTGCAACTCAGATAACAGATTACGGAAGGGTCTGTTTCAAACCTTGTACTGCACTCAAACTAACCAAGGGGTAATTCAGTCATACTTGTTTAGGGTACACCTTAAGCAAGTACCAAATTTCTGTTTATGTTTCATGGAAAGACAGCAAGGAAGGGGAGATACAATACAAATGTGGGAACAAAATTGGGGACTGGGGATACCCGAATACAAGTTTGAAACACTGTACACGTTCACCACACAGAAAGATATTAGTTTGGAAGATTATACTCGGCAAATGCAAATGCCACTTATCTTCAGGCCAGTTCTCTCAATAACAGCAATAGAGCAACTTGATCTCATGCAATTTGAAAGAGATCAGTACATGACAAGTAGACAATAGCAGGGAGTACTTCACATGGGAAGTTCGCAGTCAAATCAGCATACTACATGACAGTCCAACACAAAATTGCAACATATTCAGCATTTGGAAGTTAGCGGTACCACTAAGATTCAAAATCTTCACCTGGCTAATGTTGCAAAATAAGATCCTAACCACAGATAATCTCAGAATAAGGGGCTACAACATGCCAGGCATATGCTATATGTGCAGAAGAAGTGATGAAATGGTGCAACATTTATTCAACGAATGCCCCCAAACAAGAGCGATCTACTGCATAGTACTACAGGGAGGTACAGGATACACAACAACACATGACAACCTGGCTTTACTGGTATAGAATCAGTTACCGAAGAAGGATAGGGAGCTTTTACTAATTTCGCATTTTGTCATATGGAGAGAGCGCTGTTACCGCATTTTCAAGGAAAAAAGTAAAGGAATTGATGAACTGGTACATGAAGTAACTTCATAGTGGGAACAGTCGGCTCAAAATGGATCAAGAAGACAATGCCAAGCGCGAGAAGTTTAACTACAAATAAATTTTTCATCTTTCTATTTCACTTTACCTTCTAATTTTCTGTTTTCGGTTTTCCTTTACTACTTTTTTACTGCTTTCTTCTTACATGGGTTTCTACTCGGAAACTCAACTTTTGTAACCAAATACGGTTAATGAAATGAGAGCTAGACCCTCGTTGTTTTCTCAAAAATAGAATGGCTATGTAAATACGCTATCTCTCTCTCTCATAAAATCTCACCACACGCACAACCTTTACCATACGCTAGTGTATTTTAAAGACTATGAGAGGCATCTTGAGAAGAATTCCCACGACCCAAAGCAAGAAATTTGGATCCTCCCGGTACCTGACTGAGAGAAATTAGATTTGGACTGTTCTTTTAACATGGCATAAATCTCAAAACGGACCCCTAATATTTTTTCTATATAAGACACCACCAGATTGAATTTGATCAGGCTGAGATTAATCTGGACCGTCCATTGTTAATTTTTCTAAGTCAGTACCTACCTAGGAGGATACGAAGCAGGACGTTTCCCATTTCCGATCTGGACCATTTGATCGGCATCAAAATTCATGTAGTAAATTAAATTGTAAGCCATCCGGTGAAACTAAATCAGATGCGCGATTTTCAACGTGAATTGAACGGTCTAAATTTAACATCGAACCGAATTTATCGACCCCTTCGCTCCCATAGCAACCGTTTGACTTGGCTCTCTTCTTCGATTTCCGATTGAGCCCTCGTCTCTCTATCTTTGTTATTTTCCTTTCGGTAATGATTAGGCCTTGACAAGTGCAAACAAGAGAGGGCCGAGTTCTGTGAAATTTACAATTCTCAGGTCAAATAGGCTTGGATTTTGGGTCGACATGAGCAATAGTGAAGCTGTGAAAAGCCCAATAAAAACCGTGTAGATGCTCAATGGTAAAAATTACCATGTGTGGGCAAGGCAAGTTATCTTCACCTTAAGCGGCCGCGAAAAAGTGATCACATCAATCCAGAGGGCAAGGCTCCCAAGCTATCAGACCCTCCAACCGAACCAGAAAGAAAGGCACTAGCAAAATGAAAAGTAAGCGACCATACCGTGATCACTTGGTTACCTGCAACAATGGAACTGCAGGTATCCGATTTGCTCTCATACAAAGATACCGCACTAGAAATTTGGCAAAGAGCAAAAAAGCTATATGGCCACAAGAAAAATTATGCTCATCTCTACCAAATTGAAAGATAAATCCAACAAGCAAAACAACAGAATGGGCAATCAGCCATGGAGCTGTTCGGATTTCTCCAAAAGAAAAAGGATGAAATTTGAGTTGAAAGAGAAGAGCAAGATAAGGTCTTTCAATTTCTTGCTTGCCTCGATTCGACCTATGAGGCAGTAAGGTCTCAGATTCTTCTCCTAACCGAACTTCCATATCCGGACGAAGTGGCCTCAATAATACAAGGAGAAGAAACAAGAAGAGAAGTTATGGGGGCTCAGCCACCAGAAAATCAAGAATCAAGAGGTTTCATAGCCACCGTTGCCAAACCGAGCTATTACCCTAATTCTCGGACGGAGGAGAGGGGAGACCGAACTACCAAAAAATGTGAGCATTGTAAGAGAGAGGCACCGCAAGGAGGCCTGTTGGTTTCTCCACACTCACCTCCGACCGAAGTGGCACAAAAATGAGGCGATCGAAACAAAGGCAGCGGCTACGATGGGTATGAGAAGAAGAAAGGGATGTTGGCAGAAACAAAAGAAGGAGGTGAAAGGGTTAAGTCTAACCCAGGTCCGAATCCGGAAGAAAATCCCAGCGCCTCTACTTCGGATCCAATGTGGCAGCTGCTCCAACAGATCACTTCTCTAATGAATCAAAAACAAGAAAACATGAAAACCTCTGGTATGATTTGTGTCTCAAATTTATCTTTTTTCCAAAAAATTCTAGATGGATATTGGATTCAGGGGATACTGACCATATGACCGGTAACATAAATTTATTGACCTCATTTAAAAAATACAAAACCAAAAAATTTGTTACGGTAGCAAATGGTGATAAAATGGAAATTCTTAAAGAAGGCTCAATAATCATTTTTTCAAAAATAATTCAAAATGTCTTGTATTTAAAAGATTGTTCATCAAATCTATTATTCATTAGTAAAATCACAAAAGAATTGAATTGTGAACTTATTTTTTTGACAAAAAATGTGATTTTTCAGGATCGGATAACCAAGATTATGATTGGTGAAGGATTTCTAGAAAATGGGCTTTATTTTTTGAAAGAAGAAAAATTCAACCTCAACACTACAAAAAATGAAGAATTAAGCACACTTTGGCATAGAAGAATTGGGCATCCTTCCGACAAAATTTTAAAGAGTCTTTTTAATTTTTCAAACTTAGATAATACTATAATAGTAATTGTGAGACATGTAAGTTAGGAAAACATACTAGATTACCTTTTGATTTGGTTCATTCGGATGTATGGGGTCCCGTCCCAATTAATTCGGTTAATGGATACAAATATTTTGTTATTTTCATTGATGATTTTTCTAAAACAACTTGGTTATATTTACTAAGAAATAAAAGTGAAGTATTCTCACAATTTCTTGATTTTTATAACTTCATAGAAAACCAATATGAAGCAAAAATTAAAATCTTTAGATCCAATAACGGAACGGAGTTTATAATTCTCAAACTTCTTTAAAGAAAAGAGAATTTTACATCAAACAACATGTATTTATACACCCCCAACAAAACGGGGTTTCCGAAATGAAAAATAGACACCTACTTGAAATGACTCGAGTGCTTCTATTTCAAAATAATGTACCAAAAATTTATTGGTCGGATGCCGTTCTCACCGCAACATACCTAATAAATCGATTGCCAAGTGCTAATTTGGATTTTAAGAGCCCATTAGAAATTCTTTATCAAAGAAAACTTAATATTGAACACTTGAGAATATTTGGCTGTACATGTTATGTACATAAAAACAAACAAGACAAGTTGGATTATACATCCATTAAGGCCATTTTCTTGGGTTATTCATCACAAAAAAAGGGATATAAATGCTATGATCCTAAGGATAAAAAATTATACATTTCTAGGGATGTAATCTTTTTTGAAAATGAGCCATATTACAAAGAAAAAATTCATGAAGAATTTATTAGAGAGCCTTTCAAAGGAATTACATTACCCCAATTCAATCCATCAATAGAAGAGGTAAGACCAATGATAATTGAAACCTCAACCGAAAATGAAAATGGAAGTGAAAATGAGGAGGAAATAGAGGAAAATTCTTCAAATAGAGGAGAACAAATCATAGAAGAGACACCGATAAGAAGGCCGGTTAGAACAACACAACCTTCAACAAGGCTAAGGGATTTTATAACATACAAGGTACAATATCCTCTCCAAAATTTTATTGCATATGATAATATCTCCTCCAACCATAGAACCTTCTTAACCTCAATTGAAAAAGAACAAGAACCAACTCAATATGAGGAGGCTATAAAAAATCCCGTATGGAACAATGCCATGAGAGAAGAATTAAAAGCTCTTGAAAAAAATAAAACTTGGGTAATCGTTCAATTACCAAAAATAAAAAGCCTGTAGGATGCAAATGGGTATACAAAATTAAATATAAAAGCGATGGTACCGTGGAACGGTACAAGGATCGCTTGGTTGCCAAAGTTTACACACAAACATACGGTATAGATTATCATGAAACATTTGCACCCGTTGCTAAAATGAATACCGTACGAATTTTACTTTCCATCGCAATAAACTAAGGATGGAAATTGTACCAAATGGATGTTAAAAATGCATTTCTTCAAGGAACACTTGAAGAAGAGGTATATATATCATTACCACCCGGCTATAAAAAAAACCAAAATTGTGACTTAGTTTGCAAATTGAAGAAGTCAATTTACGGGTTGAAGCAATCTCCAAGAGCATGGTATGAAAAATTAAGCTCTCATTTAATCTCTTGCAATTTTAAAGTTAGTAATGCCGACCATTCACTATTTGTTAAAATTGAAAAAGAAAATACCACTATCGTTTTAGTATATGTAGATGATATCATCATTACCGGAAATAATTTAGAAAACATTAAAACCATAAAACTTCAATTAAAAGAAAAATTTGACATTAACCCCATGTTTGGTTGTGGCCTAAAGATGGCCTAAAGGCTTTAGGCCACTGTTATTCCACCAAACATGATTTAAACTAATTGGCCTAACATGGAATAGCCTAAAAGTTAGGCCGGCCTAAACGGGCCTAAATTAAACCACCTCTTGAGGTGCCTTAAATTTAGGCTTCAATTTTACGCCACTGGGGCCCACTGTCATTCACCTTCAACCATTTCACCCCTCTCCTCATTAATTAGTAATAATATATTATTAGTATATAATTAGTATATTATTATTAGTATATAATTATATAATTAATATCTTATATTGTTAATATATTAAATAATTATTATAATAATATTATATAATTAGTACTTTTTATTAATAATTATTATTAATATATAATTATATTATTAATATATTAAATAATTATTATAATATATTATAGTTATTATTAATATATTAATATTATATAATTAGTATCTTTTTATTACTAATTATTATTAATATATAATTATATAATTAATATGTTATATTGTTAATATATTAAATAATTATTAGCAATAATATTAACATATATTATAGTTATTATTAATATATTAATATTATATAATTAGTATCTTATTATTAATAATTATTATTAATTATATAATTATATAATTAATATCATATATTGTTAATATATTAAATAATTATTATAATAATATTAGAATATATTATAGTTATTATTAATATATTAATGTTATATAATTAGTATCTTTTTATTACTAATTATTATTAATATGTTATATTGTTAATATATTAAATAATTATTAACAATAATATGATAATATATTATAGTTATTATTAATATATTAATATTATATAATTAGTATCTTATTATTAATAATTATTATTAATTATATAATTGTATAATTAATATCATATATTGTTAATATATTAAATAATTATTATAATAATATTATAATATATTATAGTTATTATTAATATATTAATGTTATATAATTAGTATCTTATTATTAATATATAATTATAATTAATATCTTATATTATTAATATATTAATATTATATAATTAGTATCTTATTATTAATATATAATTATATAATTAATATCTTATATTGTTAATATATTAAATTATTATTATAAAAATGTTATAATATATTATAGTTATAATTAATAATTAATATTATATAATTAGTATCTTGTTATTAATAATTAACTAACTTAGGCTTCCAAAACTTTAGTCCTCCACCAACTCTAACCAAACAAGGAATACTTTAAGCCGTGGTCTAACTTTAGACCTCAACCAAACATAAATAATTTAGGCCGGCCTAAGTTGGAATAACAACTTAGGCCACCTTAACTTTAGTCCACAACCAAACACCACCTAAAGACTTAGGCTATTTAAAATATTTTTTGGAGATAGAAGTAGCATATTCTAGCCAAGGTTTATCTATATCACAAAGAAAATATACTTTAGAATTGTTGAAGGAAACCGGAAAAATAGGTTGCAAACCAACTTCCACACCAATAGACGGTAAATACAAGCTAAACACCGAGGATGGTGAGCCGTTAGAAGATGTAAACCAATTTCAACGACTTGTAGGCAAGTTGATCTATCTAACGATAACTAGGCCGGACATATCATTTGCGGTAAGCCAAATTAGCAAATTTATGCATAGTCCAAGAACACCGCACTTAGAGGCTATAAATAGAATATTAAAGTATTTAAAAGGGACACCCGGTATGGGAATTTTTATTAAATTCAACAATTCTAACAAAGTGTGTGGCTATTCCAATGCAGATTGGGTCGGTAGCTTTGATCGAAAATCAACAACTGGTTTTTGCACATTTGTAGGCGGAAACCTAGCCACATGGAAAAGCAAGAAACAAACCGTGGTGGCACGATCAATGCCGAGGCGGAGTATCGTGCCATGACGTCAACCGCTAGTGAACTAACATGGATCAAACAACTCCTTGAAGATATGGGAATTAAAATCCAAGAACCAATGGAAATATTTTGCGATAACCAAGCGGCACGGCACATTACATCCAACCCGGTATTTCATGAAAGAACAAAACACATCGAGGTGGATTGTCATTTTATTCGAGAAAAAATTCAAGCTAAAGTAATCGAGACTCCCTATGTACGAAGTGAAGATCAATTAGCGGATATATTTACCAAAGGTCTTGATCCTAAACCATTCACTAATAATACGAGCAAGCTAGGGTTAATCGACATCTACAACCCTAGCTTGAGGGAGAGTGTTGAGAAAAAGAGACTAATCGGATCCAATAACCCTCAGACCCGTTTAGGATATCCATCA
The DNA here is from genome assembly GCA_025461045.1 of Carex parvula. Taxonomy (NCBI): domain Eukaryota; kingdom Viridiplantae; phylum Streptophyta; class Magnoliopsida; order Poales; family Cyperaceae; genus Carex; species Carex parvula. The sequence continues at coordinate 194,655 of JAJGRW010004395.1, read as the reverse complement.
TAGGGTTTAATTATACAAAAGAAGAGTTACTATTTAAAAATAAAAGCAACTCAATTCTTATGTACAGTATTTGTAAAAGTTACCGTTAGTACTTTTGTATAGGGACAGATAGGCAACTAGGAACAGTAGGCAACCGTTTTCTTTCTCTTTTTCTTAGCTTTCAGCTTAAATAGGTTCATTGTAACATACGGAAATATACATGAATGAATATACTGTTACTCTCATTCAAATCCTCTGTTTCAAATTCATAAAATTCAACACTATATATATATATATATATAAGTTATCAAAATCTAGCTACATAATTATCTGAACAATCTTTAGCTCTCCCATAGTATACATTGACGGCGTGTACAATATACAAATCTTATAGTAAAAATATGATTTGACAACAAATGTTAGTTGCGTCACGTATTATGGAAAATAGATTGCAATCTTTATTGTATAATTATAAATGTCTCTCAAACTTTGCTTTGATAATATAATATTTATTCTAGAATAATTTTTCTTCTACGGCTGCTTAATTATATTGAAAAGGATTACAACTCTAAGATGATGTCATGTTAGCTTTTGCAATGTACTTATAAATAGGTTTAAAAAATAGTAGGAACTTGCATATGGCATAATATAGCTCAAAATCTTAGGAAAAAACTAATTTTATTGTAGAAAAATATGAAAATGATGAAAAATGAATGCATTATAAAATACGAAACATGATGCGGAAGCAATGTTAAGTTAATAGTGAGTCAAAAATGACTTGACAACAAATGTTAGTTGCGTCACATATTACGGAAAATAGATGTAACCTTAATTGTAGAACTAGATATGTCTCTCGAACTTTGTTTTGAAAAAAAAATTGTTCTTGAATAATTTTTTCTTCAGTATTACAAGCTAAGATTATGTCATATTAGCTTTTGCAATGTACTTACAATTAAGTTTACAAAAATAGTAGAACTTGCATAGGACATAATATAACTCAAAATCTTAGAGAAAAACTAATGTTATTGTAGGAAAATAATGACAAATGAATGCATTATAAAATACAAAACATAGTGCGAAAGATTATTAAAGTTAATAATAGGTTAAACATAAATTGTAGGATCGCATATATTGTATTGAAGATAATAGTGGGTCAAAAATATGACTTCTAGATTGTATTAAAAAAAATAAAGTATGTAATCTGTAAAAAAAATATTTAGTGTTCTAATTACTAAAATACGTTAAAATTATTTGAATAATTATATGAACAGTTGTCTGATATCTTCTGGAAGCTACTTCAATAAAACCCGAGATGTCGTCCTCAACGGCTTACCTCCTTGATAAAATCAAGTTCATTTTAATCAACTTAATGCATGCGAGTTTAAAAAATCAAGCTCAAGATGTGATAATAATTGTTTTTGTTTTTTTGGTTCATCTTAGATATTTCGCTATATTGATACTGGTCTGTGGTCTGTGGTTTCTAGCCTCACTCATATATATATATATGAGTAGAACTACGGTGTGACGTGCTCACCAACGGATTTGGTGAGCACACCTCAAAAAACGCAATTTTCAAAGTTCAAATAGTCGATTCGAACTTCCAACGTTTCTTCATATTAATATGTGCTTGGAGACCAAATTTTTACATTTTTTGAAAAATTTTTACTATTTTTTTAGAATTTTTGAAAATCAGTGTTTTTGAATTTTTTTTATTTAATTAAAAGCTGATGATTTTCAAAAATTCTAAAAAATAGTAAAAATTTTCAAAAAGTAAAATTTGGTCTCCAAGCACCTATTAATATGAAGAACACGTTGGAAGGTTCGAATCGACTATTTGAACTTTGAAAATGCGGTTTTTTTGGAGGTGTGCTCACCCAAACCCGTTGGTGAGCACGTCACACCGTAGTTCTACTCTATATATATATATATAGGGATGAGCTATGGTGAGACGTGGAGTAAAACCATTTTGTACTTCACGTCATATTTTCATTTTGAAAATTCAAACAACCGATCCGAACCGTTCAACATGTTCCCTATATTGAAAATGTGCTTGGAAACCAAATTTTACATTTTTTGAAATTTTTTTACTATTTATTGAGCCACTTTGAAAATCGCTGATCCACTGTGAACAGTGAAAAACAGTAAAATTTTCTGGACCACCGGATCAGCGATTTTCAAAGTGGCTTAATAAATAGTAAAAAAATTCCAAAAAATGTAAAATTTGGTCTCCAAATACATTTCAATATAGAGAACATGTTGAACAGTTCGGATCGGTTGTTTGGATTTTCAAAATGAAAATATGGCGTGGAGTACAAAATGGTTTTACTCCACGTCTCACCATAGCTCATATATATATAGATATATATATATATATAATAAGGCTACGGTGCTTCGCAAATTAAAGAGAGTGTTTTACTTCGGGCCACTTTTTCAATTTGCAAAACTCAAGCAACTGATCCGAACCGTTCAACATGTTCTAAACATTGAAATGTGCTTGGAGACCAAATTTTACATTTTTTGGAATTTTTTTACTATTTATTAAGCCACTTTTTCAATCGCTGATCCGGTGGTCCAGAAAATTTTACTGTTTTTTACTGTTTACCAGTCGGATCAGCGATTTTCAAAGTGGCTTAATAAATAGTAAAAAAATTCCAAAAAATGTAAAATTTGGTCTCCAAGCACATTTCAATATTTAGAACATGTTGAATGGTTCGGATCGGTTGTTTGAGTTTTGCAAATTGAAAAAGTGGCCCGAAGTAAAACACCCTCTTTAATTTGCAAAGCACCGTAGCCTTACTCATATACATATATATATATATGAGGTTGGCTATTCTACTTCCATAAGCATATGCCCACATATGCTTATAACTCATTTTTGCGTTTCCAATGTTCAAATGGTCGATCCGAACCGTTCATCTTGTTCTCCATATTAATATGTGCTTGGAGACCAAATTTTACATTTTTCTGAATTTTTTTACTATTTATTAAGCCACTTTGAAAATTGCTGATCTGGGTGAACAGTAAAAACAGTGCAACAAAATTCTGGACCATATGATTAGCAATTTTCAAAGTGGCTTAATAAATAGTAAAAAAATTCAGAAAAATGTAAAATTTGGTCTCCAAGCACATATTAATATGGAGAACAAGATGAACGGTTCGGATCGACCATTTGAACATTGGAAAAGCAAAAATGAGTTATAAGCATATGTGGACATATGCTTATGGAAGTAGAATAGCCAACCTCTATATATATATATATATATTTTATCAAATTTAGTATTTTATTATAGTAAATTTTTTCTATAAATTTGTTTCAATGTTTGACTCATAAAAGGCATTAATTTGCACGTGAGTAAAATGCCGAATGCAAAGTATTGATCCAAATTCTCCCAGCCCATAAATCATACTGGGAATAATCGAATGTAAAAAAAAACTAAATTATGTCTGCTGGAATCTTTGGAAAGAGAGGAATTGTAGGGTTTTCAACAGGAAGCTGGCGGATGACAAACTAGTGGCCATGAAAGCTGTCAACGATGCGGGACTGTGGAGTACACATTACGGCTTGTAGTATCATAACATAGTACGAAATGCATGTAGTGCACTGCAACTTAGTTTGCGTTGTAACACGGGACTGTGGAGTACACATTACGGCTTGTAGTATCATAACATAGTACGAAATGCATGTAGTGCACTGCAACTTAGTTTGCGTTGTAACAGGGTTCTAACTTGATAGCTGCTATCAAGCTTTCAAAAAAAAAAAAAAACTAAATTATGCTTAGAATTTACATCTCTTTTGAAAAGAAAAAATCAACATATGTTGAATTAAAAAAAAGACTGAAAACGAAATAAAAGGACCTTTTTTTTAGAAATAAAAGGACCTAACTATTCAGAGGTGTGGTTGCCACGAAAAAGCGAACCCCAATACGAGGTCGACATCGTCCTCTATCGACCCAAATTTTGATCTCCCCTACGAAACTATTGGGTGTATGTAGGCCTCCCCGAGGTAGGCTTTCAAATCAAGGAATGGTTCTGTTGCGCGTTACAGTGTGTCCTTGACAACCGCATCTTTAACTAGTAGACTATAGTTATAAAATTTCCATGTATTAAGTTTTGTAATAGTTGTTCGCAGTTTGCTTAACAATTTTCATGTCTTTATTTATCGTAGTAATTCCTAATAAATTTGGCTTGGGTTCGATTTCTACGAATTTATTTGGTCATTGAAGAATTTTTCAGATATTTTGTGTGAATTTTCTGGACATTCAAATCATTTATATCAACTTTATGAGTATGGGTATTTTTCGTGAGTTCTCTAGAGTTTGTTAGATTTTTTTGGAATTTATTTGGATCTCTGAATTTTCCGGAAACCTTAAGGATATTTATGTGATTTCCAGAGATTTCGGGTTCCTATACAACTTCTGATTAGGGGTGAGTAAATTGCTCATAGCTCGTGACTCGCTCGCTAAAAGCTCACTAATAACTCGCTCATTATCAACTAGCTCGTTAACTTAATGAGTCAAGATGAGTATACCCTCACTCGTTCATAACTCGCTCATTAAGAACTGAGTTACATGAAATCATGCCACATCAAATCCCTTGAAACCCAAATAAATCACGAAAATCGGTTTTGTCGCCGAAAGTTTTGGGTAAAAGAAAAATGCGTGGCAAACCAAAACCTAAAGCGTGGCAGACTAAAACCTAAATTTCAGTTTTCTATTCTTTTATGTTTAAGAATATAAATGTTTCTTGATACTTACTGTTGACTAATACTTGTTTTTTTTGTATCAATATGCAAAAGAGAAAGAGAGCTTGAAATTTGAAATCCCAACGAGCAATGATAGATGACGTAAGATTTAATTCTAAATTCTGCAATAAGTTCTGGATTTGTATGTTTCTGGTTTGTGCTTGTTGCTTGTGAATGTGATTTGTCAAGTGTTAATAGTATATTTATGGTTTGTATACACTTGTTTTTTTTTTTTTTTTTTGCTAGCATTTGTAAGCTAATAAATGACAAAAAGATACAACATGGTTTAATAGAGAATTTCTAGTTTTGCTTTCTGGTTGGTTGGCATGGTTTAACACTACTAAAATTTATTTGTTTTGTTAATTCAAGACTGACTAAATTTCTGATCAATTTATTTATTTTGTTTAACAGTAAATTTCTATTACTCTTGAAGATGCATTTTTATTATTGTTTTGACAATGCAAATTTGTAGGTATGTGACAAGGAGATAGCTATGAGATGCGACATGTAGGGTCGTGAGAACTGACAAAAAGATAGCTGTTTGATTTTGTTAAATTTGCTTATGAATAATTTTTTATTAAATTATGTACTGTTTAATTATGTTGGATTATGACAATTTATTAACTTTAATAAATGAAAATTAATTGAAGATGTATCTTAAAAAAACTCAAAACTCAAATTGCCTACAAGTTTGATTTCTTAACAAACCGCTTAATGAGCACGAGTCACTCGAGCATTTAACGAGCTGAGCATGAGCACAGCTGTCAACTCGGTATTGTCTTCTCAACTCGAGTCGACTCACTCATTAAGCTAATGAGCTAAGCATGAGCATACCCCAACTCGCTTATTAATCACCCCTACTTCTAATGTTTGAGATAAATTTCAGAATATGGATTTAGCAATATTTTAAACTATGAGGATATGTTTGTGAGTTCGGAAAAACCGCAAAGGTCCTCTTTACGAATTTGTGATTCGGTATCCTCTGAATTAAGGTACTGTTTGAATTAATTTATAAACCGTACGATCAGAATTCGTGTCAATCTGGCCCAGGCCTATAACGCACGAGGCCTTTGTGTTAGTGCAGATCTTGATCGACGTTCAGATCTTAACTCAAAATTGGAGTTAATGCAGAGGATACGAATTCCAAATTTGCAGGATTTGCGCTTGACATTCCTAATCTTTCAAGAGCTGTTTCGAACTTGTGATTTATTTTGGAGTTCTTTTGATTTTTCTGACAACTGGGTCCCGACTGTCGGAATCCCAGTCATCTACAGCCAGACTTCAAAGTTCAAAACATTGCCAAAATTTGTATTGAGTTGATGCGATCATGTCACGTGGCCCGCCTAAACGGACTTAATTTTGACCGGGTTTGATTAGATTTAGATTTGGATTCGATGCGAATCCCGACATTGTCAGAGGAGGTTCTGATCACGGTCACGGCTGGTCAAGAGCAAGTACTATTAGCATCGCCGGCGGTTGGGGAAACCATTGGTATCTTCATCGGCAGTTAGCGATGGCCGGAAGGGTCAAAACTCCGTCGAACTTATCAGCCAAGGTTGTTTTAGCGCTGAAGCATAGCTTTCGTCAATTTGATTGCGATTTACACCAAATCGACTCAATTCTTTACACATGTATTGTTGTTTCGATGTTTAAAGAGTGTCCTTTATATTAATCCAATAAATCATGTGTAGCTTATGAGGAACTAGCACTGACCCTTCTTTCTTTGGCGGTATTGTTCAATTGCGTTAATTCAATCAAAATTGAAATCAGGCTGGCTTTAGCTCAGGTTTATTTAACATGTTTAAGTTTATAGAAGATCAGCTTGTGCATTAACTTACTTTAAATCAACCTCTCCCTTCTCGATTCAACTATTGAATGAGAAATGAACTTTCTTATTATTTTTGGTTTTGAAATTATTGTTGTATATTTGATTTATATGAATCAGAGGGATTATAACCTACGAAGATATCTGCTGCGGATCAAATTCGGTTGATACCGAATAAACCTGTTTAAGGTTCACTAAGTCTTTGATATATTAACGTTAACAATTGTATTCATTAATTTGACAATCATGACAATCCATAAAATGATTATTAAAATAAAAAAAAAAGTAAGATTATGGGTACCTTCACTATAAACTAAATAGGTCTGTGCATTAAATTTGGTACAGCTCAAAATTCTCCTGATCGTCCTTATTCCTTAAATAAAAACTACCATCCTTACACTGGAGTAAACAAGGGGAAAGTGTGACTCGTATAATCCTATCCCCGCATTCTACTCAACTTTGCTATACAGAATTGAGATGTGAGGAGAATTGACATCTCTCTTTTCGTTGTCATCTCCTTTTTTGTGTAAATTGTTTGTGATAGCATCGCTACTGCGTCTTTGGCCGTCATAGCAGGAGATGGGGCATTTTAACACCGAACTGTACCGCCACTCGTCTGTATAGTGCTATTGTCACCATAAATTCCTTCAGCAAGTGTCTGATTTTGCAAAATATTTAAAGACAGAAAAATGGCGGACTTCATATTAGTTAGGGAAAGTCTCTCCTTGTGCTTACAATTTTTTTGTAATTTTTCTATATAATTTTTGCTATTTTTAATTAATTATATAGTTTGTCTTATTAATAAAATATTTATTTAATTAAAGCAAAAAAATATGTTGTGTTGTAAATATATTTTGTTGAATATTATTTTTTTACCAAATTTAAACCTTATTATAGTAACTTTTTTTGTTACTTCCATAAATTTGTTTCAATGTTTGGCTCATAAAAAGGCATTAATTTGCATGCGAATAAAATGTCACGTGCAAAATATTGATCGAAGTTCTTCCAGCCCAACGATCTATCCCTTCGAAAATTTCTTTAAACCGTGTACTGAGAATAATTGAATGAAGAAAAAAAACTAAACCATGCTTAGAATTTACACCGACATTTTTATTATCCAAAGTTAATTAGAAATTAATTATTATAACCACGATTCCTGACTTTCGCCAAAAATGTATGGCTGGTTTTTTTTTTTTTTAGAGACACTATGAAAAGCAAGATAATGAAATCTAACACTGAAAATTTAAATTTTTTGTTTAAATTATTTTTTAGATTACTTCTTTTGATTTATAATTAGCATATTTATACTAAAATACGCTAAATTACTTGAAATTATGTTGAATTACACTATATTAAGTTAAATTACACTAAATTACATTACATTACGTTAAAATACGGTAAATTACGCTAAATTACATATGAATAAGGATAATATCTTCACTTAAAAGGCGAAAAACGACGATGAAACTTCAAACGGTCATAAAACGGCGCTCGAGTGTCCGATTTCAGCAAATGACCACTTTTCGGAAAGCTTGCAAAAAGACGCATGCGTCCGTGCCGACTATGACGGATTTTAAAATTCAGAATTGCCAAAAAGCTAAGGGAAGAGTCTCAAAACTTGAGTTGAAGTTTCGATTAAGATATTTATTTCTATTATTCAATCTAAGTAGCTCAGTAAATTAGTTACATAATGAACTTGTAGAATACCAATTTTTACTATTTTTGGAATTTTTTTACTATTTTTTATAATTCATTAAAGATGACACAAAATCAGTCTACTTTAGCGTAATTTTGCGTAGTTTAGCGTAATTTACCGTATTTCAGCATAATTAGCGAAGTTATTGTAATTTAGCATAATTTAACGTAAATTGATGTAATTCAACATAATTTATTGTAATATAGTGTAATTCAACATAATTTCAAGTAATCTAGTGTATTTTAGTATAAAAATGCTAATTATAAATGAAAAGAAGTAATCTAAACAAATAATTTAAAACAAAAAATTTAAATTTTCAATGTTAGATTTCATTATTTTGCTTTTCATATTATATCTATAAAAAAAAAATAGAAAACCGGCCATTTTATGTCCGGTTTGGACATTTTTGGCGAAAGTCGGGAATCGTGGATATAATAATTAATTTCTAATTAACTTTGGATATTAATAAAAATGTCGGAAAATCAACATATGTTGAAGAAAAAAAGATTGAAAACAAAATAAAAGGATCTAACTATATATATGATTGCCAAGTTCAGAGGTGTGTTTGCTATTAGAAGGCGAACCCCTCTGCGAAGACCTTTTTGTAGGTACAAGCGGGCTTTTCTCTTCCACATCATTCTCCATTGACCCAAAATTTTGATCTCCACTATGAAATACTGGGTGTATGTATGCATCCTTGAGGTAGGATTTCAAATCAAGGAATGGTTCAGTTGCGCGTTCTAGTGTGTCCTTGACAACCGCATCCTGAAAAGTTTTTCAAATATTCAATGAAAAATGAAAAATGAGAAATTATTGATTATGTTTTATTAAGACACCATTAGCTTTCCAAATCAAAATATATAGTCGCCCACGACAACCAATCACCTATTAAATTAAATCCGAAGGGGCATGATTGTTTGTCTATATAAATGTTATCCTAATAATCAAAGAGCGGAGGCAATAAAGAACATCATGCACAAATTAAAAGTTTTGAGGCTTTTGGTTCTTTCTCATGTACATTTTGCACAATTAAGGGTTTAAGTGAACACCTCTTTTAAAAGAAAGAGCAGAGGCAATAAAGAACATCATGCACAATATCACGACAATTCTAATGCAAGAAGAATGTATGCGATAAATGACATAAGCAGCAGAAATGTGCAAACCTGCAACGGGAATTTTACAAAAGCCGGCTCGAATCTACTTTTACAGAAGAAATGAAACCAAATGGTTAGCACAGGCAGTACAAGAATCAAGGGGGTAGAATTAGCAGCGTGTTTAGTACTCATTAGCCCCATAAGCAATATTTGTGAAACTATCAAGGCAATAATTATCCTTCTATGTACATCCGGCCAGAATCGGGCCCCGCTCTCGTATTCTTGGTTGTAGACATTAATTATCTGACAATAAAAAAGAGGACAATTTCCAAGATAAAGCAGTGCATTAGTTATGTACATAATGAAGCAATAGAAGGCCAATTGATGATCATGTTAGAATTATAATTTTGTATGACCATTTTAGTTTGAATCTTAGCTACTGTATGTAATGATGATTCAGGAAGAATTGTTTAAATAGGCTCACAAAATAATTTGTGTTACTTACTGAGGAAAGAATCTTTCTGTTAATAATATCTCTGTTGCAAAAAAAAACTTTACAATACTGAATAGCTTTTTGTGTGTATGTAGGCAGCCAAAAAGTTTTGTACCAGTAAAAAGGGCCTTCCTATTGAGATTTAAATTTCTGCCTAAGGACCAATTTAGATTTAGAGAAATTAGCATACCTGGTGCCTAAACACGAGGTACGAAAAACTGAAAAACACAAGTATAAATGGAAGAAGAATTGGTGTGACAACAGCATAAACAAGGCCAAGTAAGAAGTACAGCTGGATGCGAGGCTCTGACGAGGAAAAATCCAAGCTCCCAGGATCCATGGCCTGCTCTCTGTCTTGTTCAGTCTTTACTAGAAATGAATTTTTTATATGGAACATTATAAGTGCCTTAAGTCTGAGAATCTCGGCAGCAATCCCAGCCCAGCCATCGACCATTATGTAAGTAATGAAAAATGATGCTTTCATGGGTATTGACTCGCCAATTGTTTCCGGAATTCTGGTTCAAACAAGATCAAGTTACTTGAATCAGTGTGCATGGATTTATGTCATTGTATATTTGAATTCCAATTGAATCATGCCAAGTCTTGCATAATTGATATTTTTTTTTATTTTGTGGATTATTGTTTTGTCAGGTTGAGGATCGGAATTTGATATTTTCATTTTGTCGTAACTGCCTCGTACCAATAAACTTTAGTGCCAATACATAACATCTCTTTTTTTTTTTCTGCGTAATGAAAGAATAGGGGAAATGAAATCATATAGGGATGTAAGATAATGTACGAGTTTGCAGATTGATGAATGAAACTATTAAGCTGCTGGAATGCAGTTCCCGTGATTAGACTTCCCAAAAACACATTGATAAAGAGAAAGAGGTAATATTTCGCAGCAGATCTTCTATTCAGTCCTGACAGGGATGTATGTCCTTCAATTTTTGACATTGCCATGAGTATTGTTGGGAGAAGAATAAGAAAAATCTTTAACACAATTCCCGGTAGGAAACCTTGTATGAATGCTTTCACAACCTTCCTGAAAAAGGAAAAATTAGAATTCATAATATTATTTGTTATTAAAATGACAATAATATGCCAGTGAGAAATGCTTACTTCTCAATTAGAGGTCTCAAGAAAGGCACAACTCTTTCAATACCCTCAATATTTGCTAAGGATTGTACAAAAGCAATTGGTATCATAAAGAAAAAAGTGAGAAAGAACAATGCGACGGCCATGATTAACCGTCGGACCGTCAGCGAGAAAAATGGGATCGAGAGATTGGGCCAGTACACATCACGTGGCTCTGGGGCCCATTCAGTTAGCCAAATTGTGGGGTTACTTGATTGTTGTGTCTGTGCACAGACAGCTGCACCCCACCGGGTTTTGAAGGAAACAAATGCAGCCGGCACTATAGCTTTTTGGTCATTCATTATTCTTTCTCTCTCTGATTCTTCCTGTGGTTTATAAGAAGTGATATGCCATGTCAATCAAAAGAGTGATGTAATTTTTCATGTAAATATAAAATGAATTGTAGTGCCTTTACATGTTTATGGAAAATAAAAACTTTGTTTATGAAAAAAAAACAGAGATAGTTCGAACTTAATTTGCCTAGTTCATGTAAAGACTGAAGATAAGCATCCAATACAACAAAGCTTATAAAATAAAAATAAATAAAACAAAAACAAAAATTTGCAGATTATAGTTTGCAGATAAATTCTTATTATCATGATTACCCAACCAACTTCCAAAATTATCTAAAATAGCCGAGATGTAATTGATACCTCTATTGACAGCTTTGCAATCTCATTTGTGTAGTAGTCGATGGCATCAACTCGCTTCCCCCAAAGACCCCAAAACCCTGTCTATAAGAATAATCAGACTCTCAGAGCCTCATGTATTCAAGGTCAGACATCAATATATTGTAAAATTAACAAAAAAAAGGAAGAATTTGGTATGATGGACTACACCTTCATAGTTGGTCGCTTATTGGAGTTCCTTGCATATTTGTTTTCATAGTATACAAGCCAATTCTGAAGGCCTTTCTTTTTACCAACCACATCTGCTAGATTATTTGCATTGTAAACAACCTAAAAACATATACAAATTAATAAATACATTTCAGACAACTTATTATCAATTTCTCGTATAGATAAATATTCTTTCGTACTATAGTTGTAACTTAACATAGGTGCTAAACTTGCTTGAAAGATGGAGGAAGTGATAAACAGAACTTGCTGAAATATTAAAATATCATTTAAAAAATTCACCTGGCGTGAAAGATAATCCCGATGGTTTACAGAAAAGAAATGCTCAACATGTTCACTGACTGATTCATCTGGATCTGGTGGCACATTTCGCACCAGAACCTACAAATTAAAAATTACAGTATATATATTACATAAAAACTAAATATAAAAATCCATAACAATTAGTAAATTTTTTGAAGTATGAAAAAGATGCATGTGATCAATGGAGATCTCACTGTAAATTGATCCGGTCGGCGTTCTTCTAATGCAAGGAAATTCAATCTCATTGTAGCTACTACTTTGTATTCTCTATACAAAATGTAGAATGTCCAAAAGGTGAACACATAAGCCATTGTTACATGTGCCAAAAGCCTACAAACAGAGTCAACTGGTAAAAATATTGTTTGAATATGAAGCACAGTGAATAATTAGGCAGACACAAAAGGATTTAGTAAAATCGAGATAAATCACACAATATAGAATGTACATAAGAGAAGCGCGCATAAAATTGATATACCTTTCCGAGCCTTTCCCAACATTTGATATGGAAAGCTTGTCGATGTCGTTAAATGTTAACGCCATGGTTTTCTCTAGTGTTTGACTGGTCCAGTTGACAGGCACCAGCACACCTAATCCGAACAAAGCAATAGGTGCAAATATTTTTAACCTAAAATTCAACAAAATTCATTATCAAATTCCTTTTACAATCATTACAGTTCCTTTAATCTCTCAGCATCTTCACATAAAGTGTATTCTCAGCATGCAGTACAGAGGTTACGGCAACCATCATACGCCAAATATCATTAGACATTGAAATAATCAACTTCAAGATCAATAACCAATAATTGTATGATAGACTCACCCAAGCAAATAAATTCTGACGTAAACGGCCGAGTCAAGTCCGGCATGGTGGATCAACTCGGGTTCGGGCATTTTAAGCGCAGCTGGCATCCAATTCAAGAATCGCACATAGGTCATGCAATCGAGATTGACGAACTTACTGACGATATTTGACGAATGCCTGGGGGTGCTCCTGGTTCCCTTGAGGTACCACTTGGGGAAGTAGACACGGTCGTTAATCGGCTGGAGCCGCAAAAATGCAAATGCCAGGAGGAATCCGATTGCTGACAGGATGTTTATGCTGGCCGCTAGGCCTATATCCGATAGAGATCCCATCGGATTTTATGTTTCTTGCTTGATCAGAATCTCTTAAGGTTTATCTTAAGCTGCATTTCCACCAGATAATTTTATGTTTAAATGAAGCGTGTAAATTGACATTTCTCACATTTAATGTCAAGATATATAATTAAGGCGTACATTGAGCACAATAATTTTAAGAAATAGTTAACTAGAAAACACGAGAGGGATATTATAAGTAATTAAAGGGGAAAAGAATGTGAAGACATAGTGGCACGCAGGTTCGTGCATACCTCTTTGACTAAGGTGCTTAAGCCTCTCGCGTCGGTTTCCTCGGAGAAGAAAATCCAGGCTATCTAAAATTCAAAGCACAGAAGGGTTTTAATTTCATTTTGTTTCTCTTTATGGCGAGGTGTAAAGGGAAAGATGATGATCGCTGATAAAAACAGAAAAAGGGAGGAGAGAAGAGGAGGGTCAAAATGCCCGCGTTCACTAACAGGCGAATTCGTATCCTCTGAGTTAACTCAAATTTTGAATTTATATCTGGAACGTTAGATTTAAATCCGCACGAATATTAAAGGAACCAGTGCATTACAAGCATGGACCGAATTGGCCAGGATTCTGATTGAACGGTCTGAATCTAAACTTAAACGGTACGTTAATGCAGAGGATTTGAAAGGTAGCGTTTCTTCTTCGCGATTTTCGCATCGAGATATCCTTTTGTTATGTAGAATTCAGTGTAGCGAGTTATTATCTTAAGATTGTTTAATTTGTTACATGTTTAGATGGTGTAAGTTGCTGCAGAGAATCTAAACTCAGTCCTTGCTTGTTTTAGACAATCCAACTATAAATTTCGAATCGAATTGTCGTAAATTGACGAGATTTGACTGAAGTTCATGTGATTTGGAATTGGAGGTGCTTGCTTGGATTTTGATATATGGTTATAATTCATTTCATAATTCATACTTACGCAGGAATATTCTCTGATCTAGTGTGGCAAGAGTATGAACTGTCATTTAGGACTAAGTGGAAAAAGACAACTTTTGTGTAGAGTGTGGTGAATTCGAAATAACCGAATGAGGGATTCTTTATAGATATTGAAATTTGAAAGAGTTGGAACATTTCCACCGGTAATTTTATTTGAATTTCTAATCCGTGCTGGCAATTTTTTTTAATTTCAGAAATGTACGGTACTTTTTAAGTAGCAAATTATTTTTAAAACAAACGATTCTAAAGTCCACATTGGCAAAAAGCAAGATTTTCATTCACTAATATTTTTCCGTCTCCCCTCTGCTTACTCTGAAAAAATAGAACTAAATTAATTTATTCACCAGGTGGCATTTCACGGATGTAGCGTCTTTGAAATTGAAGTTAAGTTAATTCCAATACAGCTGCAATTAATTTTTTATTTGAATTCCACCATTGTAGATGCTCTTAGTCTGTATTACATCTATTAACGTACTTAATTAATTTAATTAAGCTCTTAAGATTCCATTTGGCTAAAATATTTCTCCAAACAAAAAATCATTTCAATATAATGCCCTTCGGATAATAAATCACAGTCTCGAATTCAATATATTAAAAAAGTAATTTAAATTTTTTTATCCTCATAGTCATACTAAAAATAATTTTTTGTCTTAATGAATTTCATTTTACTAGGTCCTGTTGCTAACTATTGCTGTTATTTTTAGATGCCATAGTTGTTCTTTTATTGGAGTAGAACTAAGCTGTTCTTAAGCTCACTAAGGCCCTTTGTGAGCTTAACTCAAAAATCTATCGGATTGACTTCAAATGACGCATTCAAACCATTAAAACCGATATATTTCACGAGTGATGTATTTACATGTCAAATTTATAATTTTTCAAACTAGTTTAGTTTGAAGTCAAGCGGTAAAAAAAAAGATGATTTATAAGTTAATTTTAATAATGAGTTAATTTTTCATCATTTTTTTATCGCTTGACTTCATACTAAACTAGTTCGACAAAATCATAAATTTGACAATGTAAATACATCACTCATGAAGTAGATCGGTTTCAACAGTTTGGATGTGTTGTTTGAAACCAATTCGATAGATTTTTGAGTTAAACTCGCAAAGAGACTTAGTGAGCTTAAGAACACCCTAGCTGTACTCCTTTTATTGTGATCCGCCTCTGCTCCTTTTCTCAGAGAAAAGGAGGGCCCTGCTTTTCCGATCCGAACCATTCAAATTCGTTCATTCACGTATCTCGATAAATAACATTTTCATACACAAATCTCAACGAATTTGAATGGTTCGGACTGAAAGGAGGGCCCTCCTTTTCTCTAAGAAAAGGAGCAGAGGCGGATCCCTTTTATTGTGTGTCCCGCTTGCACGAATATTTGTGAAAATAAATATCTCCATGGGTAAAATTTCCAGCCAATTAATTTGTGAATCACCGGGCATTAGACACATCAATTGCATTGCTTGATAATGCTTTCAGAATATCAATGAGATTTTGTGTGTTTTTTATTATTTTAATTTTAGAGAAAACTGATCAAAATGTCATATGAAATGACGCTATGTATATACGATTTTGTAATATTTCACAAAAGAAAATGTAATTTCGTAATTCAAATTCCACAGTTAATTAATTATGAAATACTTGTATTTCATATACTTGGATATAATTAAGTTAATTTGTGCCAAAAAAAGATACATCCACTGCTAACAAATCTGCAAGAATACATCCACTAATATATATTTAGTGCGTCTATTTATATTTTTATTTAATTTAGGCTCTCATTTGACAGCATAAATTATCAAAACAGACTAGCTGTCTCTAAATTTCATGTCTATTAATATTATGACTGAATACACATGTATTTTTAAAAATAGAAAAGGTACATCAAATAATTTTTATAAAAGTTTGTTGGAATTTATTTACATGGTACGTCTATTCATGTTTTGTCATAGTGCATTGGATGCGTCCATTTTTATTTTAAATCAATTTGGACCAGTTTCACATCTTCAAATCACCAAAACGGACATAATTCTATCAGTGCTAATTCTAAGGGATGCATAATCTTTTATGTAGACAAATTTTCTATTGTAATACATAAGTCCATTAGGCCTAATCTCAGTTTCTAAGATAATTAAATTTGATAAATAAACTCGAAATATCATCAAGTACTTGAAAAAGGTTCATTTGTACTAATTCAAATATATACATAATTGTTTTTGTGCGGACAAATCTATTACAATATATTTACTGCACATTGCATGTCTTTATTCATATTTTAACAAATTTGGATCGCATTTGAGTTCCTAAAATCATTAAAACTAACAAAACAATTCTGCATTAATTAAATCATTATCATACAGACAAATTCATTTGTTAAACAGTAAAAAATATACATCAAAACCCGAAATGTCTAAGTGGAAATAACAATGCTCTTTGTATAAAATGTCGCATATTCGAAATCTAAATGAGGAACTCTCTTGTGGATATTAAATAGTGAATGAGAGAATCTCTTATAGATATTAAATAATTAGATGGTTGATCTCCAACTTTTACTCAAGGAATCTGCCATTGTCTAGTGGCCAAAGACAACATCTGAGTTTTTACTGACAATTAAATGAAAGTTGATAGCATTATTAAAAAACCTCCAAAAGATAATCCTATTTAATTGGGGCATATTCACAAGTGTTATTGTTTCATAATATGTATAAAAGTTCAACTTTTCAGGTCAAATAACTATTTTCTCTTTATGAATGTGTTAACAATTTTAGAAGCGTTTATAACAGCCACTATAGCGTCACCGTAACGTTTTAGAATAATAAACACCGACGTTATAAACTTTTGGCAATACAGCGTCTTGTAAGCCTTAAATGGTCAACTTTTTGTGTTTCCTTGGGGGGTATGTTGCTTCCTGTATTAACAGATCCATATATTTTTGGAGAAATTTCAAGCGATAGTTTCGACTTTCGAGTCACAATAGCAATTACCTATATAATATAAACAACCACATTATGGAAACATTATAATACATTAATTATACACTTAAATGAATTAATCCTAACCAACAAGAAAGAAAATTTGAGAGCTACTTTGCCTCTTTAATCTTAAAAATTAATTCAGAAGATATTAAGAAGGAAAAAAATAATTATCTGCCTTCATGAAAGATTAATTGAGAGAAGACATTACTATTCGTTATAATTGAAGTTGTAGTGGTGTGACTGACTACACTTGAGGGCATTCTTCTGACAAGTGGGACCGTTGGGAAGTGTGCATCGAATTCACATCACCTTAGGTTACCTGACACAAGCAAATTATTATCGGACAATTATTTTAACATGACATGAATCTCAAAACAGTCCTCCTATAGTCTCCATAGACATCGGATTGAGTTTGGCCAAGATATGATTAATCTGGGTTGTCCGTTTCAATTTGCTTGAGTCAGATACCTGGGAGGATACGAATCTGTGTTCACCTCCATCTCTTGAAGCAGTAAGCAATACTCCAAATTCCATAAAACATCTACAATTGCGGGTCGATCCATCCCGTATTCTCGTATTCTACCAGGGGCGGATCCAGGATTTTCGTCAGGGGGGGCAAAAAAAATATCGAATCGGGTTTAAATATCTAATCGGGTTTAAATCCATTAACCAATTGGATACTCTACAAAAAATAAGCTTTAACTTATACTTTTCAATGTTTTGACTTGTAATTTCTGATGCTCTGACTTATAATTCTAATTACCAATAAAAATTCAACAGATTTATTTCAATTTTAACCCTAAATTTAACTCGAATTACAAATTAAACGTCCAGAGAGAGGCAAAAAAAATTCCAGAGGGGGGCAGAGTCGATCGAAACCAATAAATCTCCACTAAAACTCAAAATCCAGGGGAGGGGGGGGGGGCAGCTGCCTCCCCCTGTATTACACTGGGTCCGCCAATCTTTTTTTATCTAACCATTCAACATGATCTCCATATTAAAATGTGCATGGAGACCAAATTTTATAATTTTTTAGAAATTATTTATTATATTTTTAAATAGATACAAAATTAAAGATTCTGAATCATAAAAAAATACTAAATAAATTCTAAAAAATATAAATTTTGATCCCAAGTACATTTTACTATGATTATGGTGTTGAATTGTTCGGACTGGCCGTTTTTATCTTGAAAATAAAAATAAGGATATGAGACATGGTTAGGCACAAAAACAAATGGACATTTTACCCTACTCTTTTAAATATAAACTCATAAATATATATATTGTTTCAGATGAATAATGTTAATATATATATAAAAACATATCACATTGAATTTAAAATTTAAAAAATTCACATGTCGCCGTATTCATATCACATAGAAATATAGAATACAGAGAAGGTGCATGATATGAATCTGTGGCAGAGGAAATTCGCGAAGCTTGAGAACTTCGTTCAAATTTCGGTAATTGGCATCAAAGCGACCAATTATGCGGTGATCGGAGTCCGTATCCTTTGTCTGAGATATTTCAAATTTTCAGTTTATTTAAAGTCGGACGGGCCAATATTATTGTGCTTTGATATTTGTGTATAAAGAATTTGAACAGTCAGAATTTTTAAAGATCAACTCAAAGTTTGAAATATCTCAGAGGATGCGAATTCCACCCATCGGCTCGACGGCTCCCCTCCGCTGCTTCTCTCTTCTAATGTAAACAGTAAACCTTATCTCCTTCCGGGTACAAGACTCCTAAAGTAATTCAAATTTTGAGTTTGGATCCGGACCTTCCGATCAAAATCCAGTTTAATACAGTCCGAGACAGAATGTATGAGATTTATCAGATCGTCTGGATTCAAACTCAAAATTTAAGTTTACTTTAGGGTTCCGAATTCATCTAGTTCTCCCTCTAAACCCAAATCTAGGTCTTTTAATGGGCGTATCAGCCCATAGGCCCGAAAGGTGGATTTTCTTGTGAGATGAACTGGACGGGCTTAAATCTGACAAACCCCAAAATGCGGCCCATGTTCGAAATGTAAGTTCCATTAGAACCGATTTCTCGCAGGGCCGAGCAAACTAAAAAAAAAAACCTTTTCTCTTAGTAGCATCTCTCCAAATTGTTTTCTCCCAAGTCGTTTTCTCCAGGCTCCAAATTCGTTTCCTCTCTGGATCTCAAGTTCTAAACCAAACTGCGTCACCTCTTCTCTCTGACGGAGTTCTCTCTCTCCCGTAGCGCTTCCTTTACTGTTTTTGTGCGCCGTCTCTCTCTTTTACTCGGCCCCGTTCACTCTCTCCTCCTACCAGCGCCATCGTTGCTGGGGCTTATCACGGTAAGATGCCTCTCTCTGATTCTTTTATCTAGCATAAGTTTTTTTCTAGCTAAGGTTGTTTCTAAATTAGGGTAAATTTACAATTAGTTGTCTTTCCAGAGTTAATTTCGGCGTCTTCTAAATTTTGGCACTGCGGATAGATTTTGAAAGTTAAGTCTGAATGTATATACCGGGATGAAAATGTTTCCAGTCTTTTGGTGGTATATGTCATTTTCTTTTTGGAGGTTTAGTTGAATTCAAATCTCAAATTCCTAGAGACACAGGTCCCAAATCTCAATTAGTTATTGATAATTAAATTGACAGCTGTAAGCAAAATACTAGAAGTCTTTCACATGTCATGCATAGCAGATAGTAAATGTAAATTCTTAGTTTATGTTTTTCTTGTAAGCATGTATATGTTTGTTGAGAAATTTGTACTGTCAAAAACACAAAATTTACAGTGCTATTATTTTCGCTTTCATTCGATTTGTAACTGTGCAACTTTCATTTTTAATAAAATAGTTGGTTGGTTTTGTGCTGACTAATCTGAAAAAGAAATCATAAAATTATCATAACCTAACATGACCTAATAACAGCTGTCGCAAAAGTATGCTGACTCAACCCTAAACTCAGGGAATGTTGTGCACATATGTATGGTCTTTACAATTGAAACAGCATAATAGATGGGTATATTAGAAATGGGTATATTAGAAAATAAGAATAGTATATGTACGCAGCTGTTTATTACATCAATACATGACATGTAACTGAATAATGAGAAATTGAGAATTAATTATATGATAAGAGTTTTTAACCTGGTTAACTGATTTTCATACTGTTCTTGACTCGTGCTGAAATGAAACTTGTTTTCGATCGAAGATTCTTATTAATTTTTTTCTACTTTTCCTATCTGGTCAGTGTTTAGTTGGTTTTCATGCAAGGATTACTTGAGGCTTAAACATCTAATAATGACGAAATGACCTGAAATGAATTCTAAACTTGTTTCAGTAATAATTCTAGGAAAAAATGGTTGAGTTAACCAAGAAAATTTGGATTTAGGGCTTCTAGAAGAAGCACAACTGAAGATGCAACAAATATACGCACATGTGAAAAGCCTAGGCAGGATCTGTCTCCTGAAGCCTAGGCTAGAGTGATATTTTACATCTTCTTTACAAGCCCGAGTGATATTTCAGAAGGTAGCGTCAGCACAATTTGTTTTGGTGTCTCATCTCATGTTTTTTGTTTCTGTAAACATGGTGTATTTTTTAGCCTGGTCTAATATTGGGCATCATTTGGACAGGCAGGGCTTGGGCTTAAATAATTCGATCTGAATTTGGACTTTTCTTCTCAAGTCAGGGCCAAATCAGATCTGGGCTTTCTATGCCTTATTATTGAGTTAGCAGGCCTGCGCCGATCTTTTTTTTTTTTTTTCTTGCACTCTCTCTCTTTGTAGCTAGAAGTAGCTAGCAATGAAGGCTTCGGGCCACTATCCAGATGTCGGAAAGAAACCTAAAGGTATGGACACCTTAACATCACTCTCTGTTAATTGGGGGCAAGGGCTCAACTAGAGCGATTTGAACTGCTAATTTTTCCGGCTTATCAAGTTCTGATCTTGAGTCTTATTAATCTTTGTGGATTTAATGCAGACCTTTTATCAAAGGACTACAGCTTTGATCAGAAATTCAACATCTCAACTTATATCTCCTCTGGTCAGGTAAAAGTTTCTCCGTCTTTGATTTTTTTTCACTTAGTTTACGTGGCTATAGCTATAGTTCCATTATTGAATCCGAATTTGGCCTCAACTCAGGGATACTTGATGATAAAATCAGGAGTACATATGCTGTACCAGTACTAAATCAGTACCATCTTACAGAAACACTTTCTTTACCTTGATAATATTAAGACAGCACATGACACAAATTGATTTCGATACACACTTATCAGGATACATATCTATGCATCTCTTTTAACAAATAATTAATAAAGAAATGTGAGTATACCTCAGAGCTTCTGCCAAATAATTATTTCTGTATTAATAGGATGCCATAACATCTGCTTTGAGAAAGCATGTGGAGGAAGAGGCGCGGGAGCTCAGTGGGGAAGCCTTCTCGCGGTTTATGGATCAGCTCTATGAGCAAATCTATAACCTTCTTGAAAGTTCTGACACAGCTGAGAATTTGCTTGCTCTTCGTGCAATCGATGCTTTAATAGACGTTCCATATGGTGAGAATGCCTCCAAAGTGTCAAAATTTTCGAGTTATCTCCGCATGGTTTTTGAGGTGAAGCGGGAGCCGAAGATGTTGGTGCTTGCAAGCTCAGTGCTGGGTCATCTGGCCAGAGCTGGTGGGGCCATGACTGCTGATGAAGTTGAGCGACAGGTTTTATTCTTCTCTCATATTATTAGGGTTTGGAAGTGTTTTATGTGTAATTGTTTATGATTTTGATATGTTTGGTAGATTCCATCATAACACTATGCATGTCTTTAAGTCCTTAACCCCTGTTGTTATTTCCTCTCTTTTGGTGATTGCCACAGGTTCTTATTTTTTATTGTTAGCTCCTTTTTTCTAACCAC
Organism: Carex parvula; assembly: GCA_025461045.1. Taxonomy (NCBI): domain Eukaryota; kingdom Viridiplantae; phylum Streptophyta; class Magnoliopsida; order Poales; family Cyperaceae; genus Carex; species Carex parvula. The sequence continues at coordinate 172,605 of JAJGRW010004395.1, read as the reverse complement.
CCACATTAAAACAGTGTTTGTTTGGTACATGGAAATGTAGAATTAAAAAGTCTGGAATTAAAATAAAATTCAAGAATATTGTTCGGACTGAAAATATTCTTCTTGGGTACAAATTATAAGGTACGATCATTTTTTTTATCCATTAGATTAAGAATGCTTTGGAGTGGCTAAAAGCTGATGAAAGAGTTGAGTACCGCCGGTTTGCTTCTGTTCTCATATTAAAAGTAAGTAACTATCTGGGATCTTATACTGCAGTTGATCATAGTTTCAGGTTTTATAAGTCTCTTTTTGTTGGGGTATACAATGAACTCGAGCAGCCATTCACTTGACCAACTCAAATTAAATGTGCACAATGACCAGTCTACCCTTTAGCTTGAGAATGGCCAACAGGGTCTCAGAATGACTGCAGCAGAAAATAAATGTTAAATTTCAGATAAAATTCTATGGAATTAAGTTCTGATTTTAGACAGCATTGCTTATGCTTTCCTCAATGTTTATTATTGTGATCGATGAAACAAAGGAAATGGCCGAGAATGCATCTACAGTATTTAATGTCCACGTTCCTGAATTTGTGGATGCGATATGGGTGGCTTTGCGGGACCCGGAGCTCAATGTGCGTGAGCGTGCAGTGGAGGCCCTCCGTGCTTGTCTGCGCGTCATCGAGAAGCGTGAGACTCGCTGGCGAGTTCAGTGGTATGTTCTTCTGGGGTTTACCATACTATTGGCAGTTTGTGTTTTTCATGAGAGAACTGGTGCTAAAGTGAGAAAATATCTTGCTTTTCTATAGTTCTGTTTGATCTTTTCCCCAACCACTACACCCATATGATCTTGCATTGAAATGCAATATTGTGAACAGTGTGGAAAATACACCCCCCCAACCTCCCGTCCTCTCTTTGTCTCAGATAGATATGTGAAAAGGCAGGAGGATGGGTTGGAATATCTTTTGTTAATTAGTTAGTTTTCTTTGAGGCTAGAACATACATTTTACAAAATCTGTTACTCATGACTCTCCTTAGGTACTATCGCATGTGCGAGGCCGCACAACTAGGTCTGGGTAAGAATGCTTCAGTACCTAGCATTCACGGCTCGCTACTCGCTGTGGGAGAGCTGTTGAGGTGATGATTTCTGAAACCAAATTTTAGGCAATTTATTGAGTGTATAAGATATAAGATTCTTCTTTTTTATGAAATGACACAATAAAGCCTGACTATTGCAAAGAAAATAGAATTTGCCTGTGTAATACAGAACAAAGTTTGACTAGTTTTCCTTTGTCTAAGCATTATTATAAAAACGAATAATTTCCATTGTGCATCCCTATACAAAATGTTCCGGCTTATGTAAGGTTGCACAGCATATGGGCCAGACAGAAAAGTACTTTTCTGCTCAATTTGCCATCTGTGTTTGTTGTGTAGAACTCATTTGTAAAGAACAAAACTTTAACAATAGGAATACTGGAGAGTTTATGATGTCAAGATATAGAGAAGTGGCTGACATTGTGCTGAAGTACCTGGATCACAAAGACCGCCTTGTTCGCCTCAGCATTACTGCTTTGCTTCCTCGGATTGCACATTTCTTGCGGGACCGCTTTGTGACCAACTATTTGAAGGTAAGTTTTATAATTAGTGGCCAAAAGAGTGTTCAGATCAAGGTGCAGATAGCAGCATGAAGTTGTCCATCTGTCTTTTGTTCTGTGTTTTATTTATATTCCATTTAAGTAGCCTATGATTATAGACTGTATTAGGTATCATTGTGTGTACCAGTTTAAGTATCCCTGCTCGCTCAAAGTTTCATTTCCCCCTGGTCTGATCCTAATGTATAGTGTATTCATTTTGTACTTTTTTCATAATTGCTTATATGAGGATGCTTGAGCGCTCAGTTAACTTTTAAACATTTAGGACCTGTTTGGTTCAGTAACTGGGGTTTTAGAAGGTCCTTTACGGTTATTTTAATTTTTTTTGGCTGTTTGGTTCATTTTAAGTAGAACTTTTACTGTAGTTTACAATTCCCAGTGCACTCAACTACTGTAACTTGGCCTACAGCAAAAAATTTCTGCGCTCAACTTGCAGGGCCCCTATAATCTGAAAAGCAGTTGCCCCCTTGATTTATTCTTTTCTTTGTTGTTATTACCACTGAAATCCAAAAAGTAGCTGAAATAGGACATCATTGGGCTTTATTTATTATTATTAAATGTTGACCCAACTTGATAAGCTGTTTGCTCCTCAAGGACACCTGAACAAAAGATTTGTAAATCCAACTGCAGTATTCACAACACAAACTTTGTACTTGCCTCATGAAGTTTCTATCTCACAGATCCAAACAGCCCCTTAGATGTAGCCAGATAACTTACTAAAAAGAAGTACGTAAAATTAGCTAGCTCACTGTACAGGCATCATTTTATGTGACTTCTGATACAACCCATGTAGTTTTGTACCTCCATTGCTAATGCTGCAACCATGATTCTTGATTGCTCGTGAAAGAATTTGGATGAGATTTCCTGTTTTTGTCTGGACTGCAATAGACTGGACTAATTGTACAAATAACAGATTTGCATGGACCACATACTTGCGGTTTTGCGAACACGAGATGAGCGAGGAAGTGGCTTCACTGCTCTTGGGGAGATGGCCGGTGCTCTTGGCGGGGAGCTCGTACCTTACTTGCCAACAATTACCTTATATCTTCGTGAAGCTGTACTTTTACTCTCTCTCTCTCTCTCTCTCTCTCTCTGTCTGTTTTGTCTGTTACAAGTTTAGTTTTTGCCATTTACTTGTGGGAATGAATGTAGCCCTGAGGTGTGTATAAAATTTAGCATGTTCAACATAGACTTTTTCTATACTCGGTTAACTATCATGTTGATTTTATGGGTCTGTGAATACTTGGCTTAGGTGAAATAACCTTTTTCATGGCTATAATTTCATCATCCAATTTTACAGATTGCCCCACGAAGAGGAAGGCCGTCCCATGAAGCTATCACTTGTGTTGGGAACTTTGCGAAAGCCATGGGCCCTGCAATGGAGCCCCATGTCCGTGGCCTACTAGATTGCATGTTTGCTGCCGGCCTCTCCAAATTTCTTGTTGTAGCTCTTGAGCAGATTTCACTCAGGTACCATTTTATTGCCTCTGCCGTCAAAACCTCCTTTGTGTCTGACCCTATCATCAGTCCATACTGGTACTGAAGTGAATGCAAAGGTGCAAGTTTTGTATTGCCTCTGGATTTACGCAGCTTAATTCTTGTCGTATGATATTACCAAATTTGATATGCTAAGCTTGAGCATAACGTCAAGATGCCAAACAAGTACACAAAACACACTAAAACAAAAAAAAAAAAAGGGTTTTCTATAGACAAATGTTCAGAGTGTTACGCTATGTAGTCCTAAGGGTTGCTAAAATTCTGGTGGGTCAAAGATATGCACTAACAGCAAAATTATGTTGACAGCTGGCCATGTTTTTCCGATCTGTACACATCATGCCAGGTCATGGGTCAATTTGGTCCAACTTGTTTTGGCTTATAATTTTTTAGAGTTATTTATTGCTTCTTTATTATAATTAGGGTGAACTAATCTAGATGGTTAAGAGTTTTTATCTTATAGGAGTGCTTGGGATACGGATTCAATTGACTACTCTTTTATTTCTGAAAGTGTGCCCTTCTGTCCTACTATCAACTATTATTTAGTTCTAACAAAATAGAAATTGTTAGGTTAGGTTATGACCGTTAACTGCAGTAGGTCATAGAAGTTAGGATTACGGGTAAGGTTGACCATCGGGTAGGGTCAACAGTTTCCAGTCCTGGTTAGTCCTGATTCTGTTTTATGCATGTGCTGCAGTATCCCTTCTTTACTTCCAACCATACAAGAACGGCTACTGGATTCCATCTCCTTTGTACTCTCGAAGGCCCCCTATCCACCTTCAAGACTAAGTTCAACTGGTAGTATCAGAGCTGGTACAGTAGTCAATGCCTCTCAGTCTTCATCAGATGTAAATAGTGCGGAGCTTGTGCAACTTGCTTTGCACACCTTAGCTCATTTCAACTTTAAGGTTATCTTTCTTTTCCCTTATCTATTTCAACAATCGATAGCTGGCTGAACCAATGTCATATATCTAACTTAAAGAAATTAACAATTACTTTACTGTATGGGTGTACTTCAGTTTGGTCCTGGTCATATCTAAAGCCCCTTCATCTGTACAGAGCATCTACTGATAACTAAACCTTGAAATGGGAACCAAAATTAAAAGATAAAACAAACAGCATAAATTGCCAGGAATTTGTACAAAAGCCTCTTTCTATCGCTTGCAAAGTAGTCTGACTTCATTGAGAAACTTGAAATCAATTTTATTAGTTGGGAGTTTTGATAAATATATTTATCACAGTTCAGTATAAGGAGTGTCTAAATAATGAGGCTATGGTACTATGCATAGCGCACTTTGGTACGTACTATGGATGCATATCTCTATTTTCAAAGTTCAAACAGTTGATCCATTCCGCTGAACATGATCTCCATAGGAAAAATGTGCTTGGATGCCAAATTTACATTTTTTAGAATTTTTTTTCTTTTTTTTACATTTATTTTAGAATTTCTGGCCTACCCCAACTTGTTTGGGAACTAAAGATGTTGTTGTTGTTGTTATTTTTTTAAATAGGTATAAAACCACTTGATCTAAAAATTATAGACCATTTGGAAAGTAGTGATTTTCTACCTATCTAAAAAAATAGTAAAAAATTATAAAAAATATAAAATTTGGTCTCTAAGTACATTTTTATATGGAGATCATGATGAAAGGATCGGATTGACTATTTAGACTTTGAAAATGAAGATATGGATCCGTAGTACGGACCAAAGTGCGCTATGCATATATCTGACCCTATGTGAATGAGTTTGGTTTGTAAGTCATTCTTCCTAGGTGCTTATTCGAAAGTAGGATGGTCGATTACTCTTTAGTTGAGGGTCACTTTGTGCATTGAATTGACAACTAAGCTTAAGAGCCTAAGATGACAAAAAAATGACAGGTTTACTGCACTTTGTTGAACTAACTAGTTGATGTTTTTTATGCTTTTAGGGTTATGAACTTCTCGAATTCTGTAGAGAGTGTGTGGTTGTATATTTGGAGGATGAAGACAGTACCACACGGAAGGATGCAGCAATCTGCTGTTGCCGGCTGGTTGCGAACTCTTTGTCTTCACAATACACTAGTAGATCTAGTCGGATTGGCAGTAGGAAGAGGCGGCGACTTGTTGAAGAGGTTATTCTCAGTTTTCTATTATCTGGTGATTGCATTTTATTGAAAATCATCATTGGTAAAACTATTCTGCATGCAAACAACAATCTCTTCTTTTTGAAAACAATACTGAGTCATTAGATTTGCTACAGAAGTATCTGTTGATTAGATGTTGACAATTTCAGCTTCCTGCCCTGATACCTACAAACCTTCCCTTTCTCTAGTACAGTTTAACTAAAATCATTCTGAGCTTGTTTAAATGTTGCCTTTGATACTTTATACAAACCATAGGAAACGATCAAATTGATTTAGTATCTAAATTTCCAGGGTACTATAGTCATCTTTTCAACTTGACATGTCCTTTATTTCAGTGGTTTGTTTTATATGTGGATTGGCCAAAATACTCTTTGGTAATTGCAAGTATAAGAAAGCATAGGATGTCATTTTCCTGTAGAGTGAAAATAGCCGTATTTCAGAGAAGTGATATTGGAAAAGAAGATATCACGATTGTTGTTTTATAGAACTCTTAACTGACAGGCTAAATCGTGGTGACTGATAGTGCACTTGAGCTCTGTAAAACTTTAAGCTAGTATAGTGCCAAAGCCAATTATAAAGTACCAAGGTGTATTTAGCGCAGAGTGTATATGATTGTGTTTTCTTTTTTGCACCTTCGAGTACCAATAAAGCCTTTGACTGTACATGTAATTTCATTAAAAAGGAATTTGAAAGAAGCTTCTATTTCCTAGTGTCTTTTAATGCAAGTTTTGTTGATCTCCATGCAGATAGTACAGAAACTGCTAATAGCAGCAGTGGCTGATTTAGATGTAGGAGTTAGAAAATCGGTTTTTGAATCGCTCGAGAACAATCCCACTTTCGATGACTTCTTGGCCCAGGCTGATATCTTGACTTCAATTTTTGTCGCCTTAAATGATGAGGTAATCTTTTTTCTTCTTTCAATGGGGAAGAGGAGGGGGGTGTGTGTGTGTGTGTGGTGGTTGGGGGGGGGGGGGGGGGGGGCGCGTTGGTTGAAAAATTAATTGGGGCAAGCTAGCCTTTCCCTTGCTCAAGTTTTTTGTTATACGTAAAAGGCCAAAAGTATTTCTGCTAGTCCATGCACTACCTCAAGCCTATTTCTAGATAATATAATGTCTGAACAGCTATGTAGTTAGGCAATCACTATAAGCTAAATCATATGTGCCTCGCTTCTTTTAGGAATATGATGTGCGCGTTTTAGCTATATCAGTTGCTGGCAGATTGTCAGAAAAGAATCCCGCATATGTCCTTCCCGCTCTCCGTCGTCATCTCATACAGTTGTTGACGTATCTTGACCAAAGGTTTGTTTTCTGTAAGACTTCTTCAGAATTTTTACAAGAGGGCTTCAGATTTAATTAGGTAATGAATATTACTGCGCCATTAGAATCCATCATTTTGTGTTTGTCTGTACATGCTGTTGTACAGTACCTAGTGGCTCTTATCAGCACTGCCCTCACTGTCATTTTCTATTGTATTTTTGTAATGGCAGTGGATGGTTTACTGTCCCATCCATAGAACAAAAGAGATACATAAATGGGTGCCTAACCAGTACTAGAAAGCACATGGCCTGGCATGGATAAGCATATAGCAGTTCCATTCCTTTTATAGTTAGTTGATTGTGGCAGCCCTTGGTTTACACTTAAAGAGGTGCTCTCTGAGTATAGCAGTTCCATTCCTTTTACAATTAGTTGATTGTGGCAGCCCTTGGTTTACACTTAAAGAGGTGCTCTCAGTTGACAGCTATATGTGAACTTCCTATCCTGTTTCTCTTGTAATATTTACTTTGTTTCTTATTTCCTCTGAACTGTAGCACGGATAGCAAGTGCAGAGAGGAGAGCGCTAAGCTGCTGGGTTGTCTGATACGAAATTGTGGCCGATTGATACTCCCTTACATAGCTCCTGTTCACAAAGTAACTCTACAGATGTTGTATCAATTAGTTATTCACCTCTATTTGTGTATATTAGTAATTCATCTTTCTTGACCAAATTGTTCCATATGCCAGGCACTTGTTGCTAGATTGCGTGATAATAATGCTGTTGTCACTGGTGCACTTGCTACAGTAGGGGAGCTTGCAAAAGTGGTATGTTTTCCTAAGTTAATAAGTATGCTTTCATGGAAAATTCTGTTTCTTTTATCAATCTTATGTTTGTGGACTGAACATGTTAGCAAGAGAACATTTAAATTCAAGCAAAGTTGATTTCTGTACCATAGAGAATGGGCCCTTCTAGATAACTGTGGAAACCTCCTGTCAGTGAGATAATGTGCTTGCTGTTGTAATCTCGGGACTTTTTGGAACACAACTTTGACAATGAAATGCTTATTTGTATACTGCCTTTGTCTTCTTTAACATCTGTTTCTTATATATATATATTTTTTTTCTGATTAAATTAAACTAGGGTGGATTTGTAATGGGGAAATATCTACCTGAGCTGATGCCTTTGATTGTTGAGGCTCTCTTAGATGGTGCTGCCATTCATAAACGGGAAGTTGCTGTTTCTACCCTTGGTCAAGTCGTACAAAGCACTGGGTATGTGTGTGTTTTTCCATGTCAAGCTATTAATATCTGAAGTAAGATCATTATCATTTCTATCAGCTGTTATCATTTTGAGATTGATCAAATACATGCAGTTATGTTATAACTCCATACAATGAGTACCCTATGCTTCTTGGCTTACTGTTAAAGCTATTGAATGGTGAATTGGCGTGGACAACTAGGCGAGAAGTGCTCAAGGTAAATTTGTAGTCTTTAAAAGTAAAATACTCAAATGTCTGATGTCTTCCTTGCTCAAGGTAAGTATGAAGTTACTACCTTCATCTCTTGCTAAGCAGCAAAAACCATTTTTCTAATTCCATCAGTTTTGTGTTTTCTTTTGATTCTTGTGGACTTTTGTTAAGCCTTCCTATCATGCACATTTGTTTCTGTTGTTCTAGGTTTTAGGGATAATGGGTGCTTTGGATCCACACACAAACAAAAGGAACCAAAGCTTATTGCCAGGGCCACATGAGGCAGTCAACCGTCCATCGACTGAGGCAGGCGGGCAGCATATTGTGTCCATGGAAGAGATGCCGATGGAGCTCTGGCCTTCTTTTGCGGCTGCTTCAGAAGATTACTATTCCACTGTATATTTGCCTTTGTTTTGCTCATTTTGATGAAAGTTTCTTTTCGTGAGTTGTTGATTGTCTTTCTGTAGATCAGGCTCAGTTCACGCATTCCTTGCAAATATCATACGTAATACCAAATCTGACCTTAGATGTTCAATAAGGCAGTGTTAAATCTTTTATATAAAGTATAACTCCAGTAGACTAATAGTTTCATATTGACTTCGGTTGGGTTGTGGGGAGTGTACCTGAAAAGACATCTTTTGGGCTGTCAAATCTTGGGATCTCAAGGGAATCTATTAAGGATGTTAGTTATATGTATATGAGTAGCACTTTTTAGAATTGAAGGGAACTTAATTGGATAGCTATGTATACATATGGATGCGCTTCTGTATTCATTTGTACTGAACATCAAAGATCTGCTTCTGTATACATATGGATCCACTTCTGTATTCATTTGTACTGAACATCAAAGATCTCCGCACTTTATTTGCCCTCAAAACTTGAGTTGAAGTTCCGGTTCAATTTTTTCTCCTAGTTTTCATTTTTTTCCTTTACCGTATTTGATTCTTAGGAATTGTTAAGATATTGTGTGTACCCATCAGATCTGTTGAATTAACTAGTTTTTAGTATTTATTGTAGTACTTTTTACTTTTTTACTTTTTACAACAACAACCAAGCCTTTAGTCCCAAACAAGTTGGGGTAGGCTATAAATGAAACCCAATCGTAGTCTTCGGATTGGGTTCATTTCCATAAAGAGGCTGTTTCTTACTGCTGGCTCGCCACACCTTATCGCAACCCTCCTCCTTTATCCTAGCTTAGGACAAGCTGTGCAAACGGAGTTACTTTTGTACTTTTTAGTTAGCAAAATATATAGGTGTGTACGGTTCATATATGTGAATAATGTGATATTTTGATATTTTATTTGTGATTTTCTGGTTGTTAATATTTATGACTATCAAAATTGGAGGCTAGCCACATTAAAAATTCATTTAAAAAAAACAACAACATAAGTGTTGGATTTTACATTTAAACTGACACTGATATTCGATATAGTCAGTCTCGGACTCAATATCTGGCACTGATGGCACTTCAAATCCAACACTGTTTGCATATCTAGATAATCATGTGTTTGGATGAAGTGAGAATAGGCTATTCGGAATAGTTTGTTCTATGTTAGGTTGGGTTTGAATAGCTAGATTAGGAAATCCAAACCTTTTGTCTTATTAGAATTGGCTATTCCTACAAAAAGTGGGATTTGGCTATTCTAATAAGACAAATGGGGACTTGGCTATTCTAGCTATTCTAGATGTGCATCCAAACATACGTAGAAGAAAGGGAATCAAGAGAGAGGGGTTAATAGTGATATTTTTTACATGGAGTTTGTTTATATGAGATTTTTTGTGGTTGTCGGGCTTTCTGTGGTATGTTGATATTCTTTGCAACACAAACATTTAATCTTATCTTGTACATCAACTATTTTCCTGGTGGTAATCGTGGATTTGCAAACTTAGGTTGCAATATCCTCTCTGATGAGAATTCTCCGAGACCCTTCTCTCTCAAGCTACCATCAGATGGTGGTTGGCTCTCTTATATTCATTTTCAAGGTACTATTTATTTATTTATTTATTTTTCTTGCATTTTAGTTTTAGCTTTCTTCATATGTGTTTTGGTTTCTGATACTTTTTGGTTCATTGTGTCTGCCTCGAAAGTCGATGGGCCTTGGCTGTGTTCCCTACTTACCTAAGGTAAATCTCTCTCTCTCTCTCTCTCTTCGAGAACTTGGCAGTGACTGCCATCTCCCACACTCTCTCTTTGTGTTCTTAGTGCTTAAAATGATGTCAGATTTGACATTGTTTTTTTTTTTTAAATTATGTAGGTTCTTCCAGAGCTTTTTAGGGCTGTAAGAATCTGTGAAGATGGGGGCTTGAAGGAGTTCATAACTTGGAAGCTCGGTACCTTGGTTTCTATTGTGCGTCAGGTAGGAGTTCCTGTCTGCTTTGGTTCACATGTTTTTATCCTTCTTAAGTTTTGTCTGCCTTCTAGACTCTTTTGCAACTTTTAACCTTTGTTGTAATTGTAAGGTATACTTTGTTGGTGAATTAAAATTTGTTGTGCTTATGTGCGCTAATCTTTGCTTATGAATAAAACTTATTTTTTGGCTAAATCCTGTACACGTCGGTACAGAATGGTTGTCGGTGGTTTTTTGGGCAATCACATCTTTATACTTTCTTGGAATGACAGTTCTTTTATGATTGTGATATACTTTTATGCATGCAGCACATAAGAAAGTACTTGCCTGAGCTGCTTCAACTTATTTCGGATCTATGGACGGCTTCTTTTAGCTTGCCAGCTGTCAGCCGCCCCTTCCAAGGCTCTCCTGTATGGGCATGCTTTTCTTTTGACATTTTCCCTTGTAAATCGTCCAACTACCACATATACACCTGAAAATTGAAAATGTCCCGTACTTAAAATAGGAAAATCACTTGAACTACCAAATAACATAATGACTACCCTTTTTATTCCTCTTTTTCCTACTATTTGCATTCTACACTCTTGAGTAAAATGCAAAGGAAGATAGGGCATTTTGAGTGAATCACAAGAACATAAGAGAGAGGAGGAAGCGGTGAAAGTTTTTATTTCCCATGTTTAGGGTATATCAATAGCTCTTTCTTTCCAGGGCATGCGCTCCTTATATTTTGTTGGTATGAGTTAGCTTGATTTTCACACTGTAATGCTTTCTACCTACTGACATAATAAACTGACCCTACTGACCAATTCTGGTTCACCTGATGATTTTGTACCACAAGAAACCTTTCTGGCCTATGTTGAACCAATATACTTAGTTCCTTGATCCCAGTTATCAAGCCCTAATATATAGTTCTCTCCCTTCCTCCTCTATCCCTCTCTCCTTTCCTCTCTATAGGTACTGCACCTGGTGGAACAACTTTGCTTGGCATTGAATGATGACTTCAGAACGTACATGCTGGAGATACTGCCCTGCTGCATTCAAGTCCTGAATGATGCAGAGCGCTGCAATGACTACTCCCATATCCCTGATATCCTCCACACCCTAGAAGTCTTTGGTGGTGCGTCATGTGTCCCATAAATTAATTGTCATATGAACCATTTGCACTGGACAATTTACCTACACAAGCGTGACCTGTATATTAGATATGTAGTAGCAAACATGACAATACTACATCATTGGCAATGGATTGTCTTGCTCATAATGATATAATAACTAGAATGGGCAAGACAATCCATTGCCAATGATATAGTATTGTCATGTTTGCTACTACATATCTAATACCAAAGCAAGAACTGCAAACTTGATTCTTGATGAACAATCAAGTTTGCAGTTCTTGCTTTGGTTAGTTTGAAGAGCTTATTTAAACCAACAAGAATTGTGATCGTCACTGTAGGGACGCTGGATGTACACATGCATTTGGTATTTCCTGCACTCATCCGCTTATTCAGAGTGGAAGCTTCCGTTGATATCAGAAGGCATGCTATTCACACCTTAACGAAGCTCATTCCTAGGGTTCAGGTTTGTCACTCTTTCTAGTCTGCTCTCCCAATTCTCTCTGTTTTTTTTTATGTCATTGTACTGGTTAGCGATTACAAGCACAAAGAAGTACTCTTGAGCTTGTACCAATTAACAGCCCAATTTTTTGCACTCAGTCAGTCAGATTCTATAGTTTACCATACTGGTAGTAATGCCGATACAAATGTACTACTGTTCAAGTTAATTCAAAACCAATTTTCTTTCTGCTAAATTTTTACTATGTGTTCTGGTAAGAATGAATTGTGGAATTGCTTATGGATGTTTGATTAAGAAAAAATCATAGAATTGTTCATAACCCTCATTTCGGACGCCAAAAAAAAAAAAAGCTGGTAGTTGACATAATTTGGAGTTCAAGCTACCATGTGATGTTTGATTTTTTATATATTCAGGTCAGCGGTCATGTTTCATCTTTGGTGCATCATCTGAATCTAGTTTTGGACGGGTAAGGATTATCATCAGAATGTCCTAACTCTGGTCTTGAATTTTCATAAAAAAGTTAGCACTCAGAATTGGTACTCGTACCATGGTACCATACTTGAACTTCTTTCAGTAAGTTCTTTGTGCATAATTATGCTTTTTTTTGTCTTACACTCTTTCTGGTCATATAAATTGCTACTGGTCATAATCTAATTAAAAACCCTCTAGCAGTCAAAACATTAGTTAAATTGCAAATTGGCCGCTATGGATAAGTACTCTACAACAACAACAACAACAACTAAGCCTTTAGTCTGAAAAAAGTTGGGGTAGGCTACAAATGAAACCCAGCCGGAGTCACAAAACCATGGTAGATAGTAATAAAAATAATAACAATAATAACAATAGTAGTAATACTAATAGTAATAATGGTAGAAATAATAATAGTAATAATACTAATAATAATACTAACAATATTATGCCTACACTATAAATCGTAGGGGCCGAAGTCCTAAGCCCTACGTCCTTGACCTCTAATCAAAAGCCTTAGGACCTAATGCCTATAACACTACCCCTAAACCCTGATTCCAAGGTCATGGTTAGGGGTATTCATCGGTTCGGTTCGGTCCAAACCGAATTAAAATAGGCAAACCAAAGTTTTATTCAGTTTTCAAAAATCTTACCTAACCGAAATAGAATAAGAACCAAACTGAAAACCGAACTAAATTTTGGTTTGTTCGGTTGAACCGAAATAGGATATTAATCGTGAAAGTAAACATTTTTTTGTTATTTTTTTATTTTTTAAAAGATGAATTTAAAAATTTTGTTTGGTTCGTTTTAACAGGTTTTAAACCGAACCAAACAATATAACATTATGTCGTAATTTTAATTTTTATAAATGTTTGGTTCGGACGGGGGATGAGTTTAAAATTTCGGTCGGTTCAGTCTAACCGGTTTTAAAATTTCTAAACCTAACTGAACTATTGAACCAGTTTTGAAAAATGAACCGAACCGATCCATATAACCGGAAAAACTGAACTCTCTCGATTAGGTTTAAAATTAATTAAACTGGACCCGATGAACACCCCTAGTCATGGTTTCAGTAAATGAATCGCTAACTTCCACCAGCCCCTATCCGTAGCCAACTCTTCGGATACATGACAGTTCTTCAAGTCCCTTTTTACTGCTTCCTCCCATGTCAATCTTGGTCGACCTTTGCCTCTCCTTGTGCTTTCAATATAGCTTATAATTCCAGTACGCACCGGTGCCTCGTGAAGCCTCCATTGGAGATGCCCAAACCATCTCAAGTGGTATTGGACGAGTTTCTCTTCAATTGGTGCTACCGCAAGCCTATCACGTCTATCATCGTTTCTGATTTGGTCCCTTCTTCTGATTTGGTCCCTTCTTGTATGACCACAGATCCATCGCAACATACGCATCTCTCCTATACTTATCTTTTGCTATACTTATCGTTTCTGTCATGCTCTGATGCTAGTCGCAATGTCATCGTACATTTGTTATCAGGCCCCAACACCTTGCCTCTTTCGTCCTTTTTAAAGCCTCCTTTACCTCAGACTCCTGAATTCTCCAAACAAATCGTCTATTGATTTAATCTAAAGAGTCATCCAGCTCAATCATGGTGCTCTCATTCTCTCCATTGAACAACTTGTCGAAGTATTCTGTCCATCTGTTCTTTATCTCATCGTCTTTCACCAAAAGTCTATTATTCACATCCTTATGCATTTAACTTGGTTGAAGTTTCTCGTCTTCCTCTCTCTCGAAGTGTAGCTATCTCTCTCTCTCTTTTTCTTTTCTTTTTTTTTTTAAAACTTGACAGCAGCTGTCAAGTGCTGCATTAAAAACAAAAGTTTTTACAACAAGTTCACAAGAAAAAACGAAATGTTACAAGAACATTAACAACTGAATCCTAGGAATACTTCATCCATAGCTTAGCATCTTGTACCGCACGTTAAGCCAGGACCTCCGGGCATGACCTTTTCCCACCAAATACCACCTCATTTCGGTGCCTCCATAGTGCCCAGCATGTAGATGCAAAATAAGGCCCCGAGCTGTGCCCAGCGTGTAGCTATCTCTCTTTAAATGTTGGTAGTGGCTGCCAATTGATTGTATTAATTACAATTATTTACACCATCTATTGTATGGTTAACTACTCTCTCCATCTCTCTCTCTCTCTCTCACACACACGCACACGCGCATACAATTTGCAAGCAAACTCAATAAGGAGAGTAATGAAATATTTTCATATCTTGATTTTTTATCAGGAACAATGACGAGTTACGAAAAGATGCATTGGATGCCCTCTGTTGCCTTGCTTATGCACTTGGAGAAGACTTCTCTATATTTTTATCTTCAATCAACAAGCTTATTTTGAAGCATCATATTCGGGTACTTATTTTCTTCTCATAATTACATTTTAACTATGCTACCGAGACGTGTATCCGGTACATTAGTGTACGATATGTATCAGATACACCACGTGGCATATCTAATAATTTAAATTACTTTGACTGCCAAGTTTGGTCTTTGAAACACGCTGGTACGTGTATTGACGCATGAACAACCACAGAAGAATGACCACTCGTGGTCTCCCACAATGAGGAAGTATTGTGTAGTAGCATTTTAAGTACACATAGCTGGTATTTTATCTGGTATATGCTTGTTTGATGAACATGTATGAACCATTAGTTGGTAAAGCACTTAACCTTGCCCATGTGACTGACTGTACTTAATTCTTATGGGTAAACGTGGTGGTGTAATAGACCAATAAGTTGTAAATTGCATTTCTTCTCTTAACCCTTATTTTTGTTTAAAAAAAATCATATTATAGCATAGAGAATGGGATAAGATAGAAGCCAGATTGAAAAGTCGCGACCCGCATTTCCTTTTAGATGATTCGTGCATCCAAAAGTACACACAGAATGTTCTGCCTGAGGTCATCAGTGACCCGCTTAATGATTTTGATAACGACTCATATGAAGAAGGTGATGAGATGCAAAGGCAGGTCAGGAGTCACCAGGTATATCTACATTTACATTCACCTTATTTAAATGGTTGTTTTTACATAAAAATTATAATTTGTTGAATACTTGCTATATTTCATGAAGTTAAGTTGTAGCATCTGCTTAACATTTTAACAGGTCCTCAAAAGGGCAACCCTAGTTTAGCTGCATTATGTAGTAATTGGTTTGTCTTTGTTTTGTTTAGCAACTATGTATCATTATTATGCTGAACTCATCAATGTATTACCCAGGAACTTTTTTAATGGCATGTTTAATGTTTTTACTTATCAATACTAATTGGTATTATATTCTAGTTCAATATCTGCCTTTGTTGAAATATGAGTCATGAAAACTGTAATAAGAGAAGGAAAGTATCAAAAAGAGGTCCCGTGTGCATTGGCAAACACACAAGTTGATAATACATAGCAGAAAGCTGGTAAAAAAGGGAAGGGTAGTTGCTACCTTACTGGTACAGTAGATAGAGATAAAAGTTCCATACAGGTAGTTAGTGATGCATACCTTTAAACCTAGCAAATTTGTATATTTTAAAGGTGAATGATTTGAGGTTAAGGATAGCTGGAGAGGCTTCACAGAGGAGTACTAAGGAAGATTGGGCCGAGTGGATGCGTCATTTTAGTATAGAGCTCCTCAAGGAGTCCCCTTCACCTGCTCTCCGCACCTGTGCCAGGCTTGCCCAACTTCAGGTACTGTTTGGTTTGGCATACCTACAGATGGAATTTCTTATGAGGAGGGTTCACATGCCTTGTTGTGCCTCACATCCTTTATCTCTGTTTTCAAAGTCTAAACAGTCGACCCGAACCGATCAACATGATCTCCATATTCAAAATGTGCTTGGAGACCAAATTCTATATTTGTTGAAATTTTTTTACTATTTGTTTAGATAGGTACAAATCACTGCTTTTGGATGGTTCTAGAAACAGTGATTTTGTACCTATCTAAAAAATAGTAAATTTTTTCAATAAATATAAAATTGTCTCCAAGCACATTTCAATATGGAGATCATGTTGATCAGTTTGGATCAACTGTTTGAACTTTGGAAAAGGAGATAAAGGATGTGAGGCATGAAAGTCATGAGGCATTTTAACCCTCCTCATTTATTACTGTTATATACCAATATTAAGGACTGCAGTCTTTTTAGTTCAGTACTATTCTGTTATACCGTTTGTTGTTGTTGCTGTTGTTGGTGTCAGATCATTTATTAATCTACCATTGGTTGTTACTATTTTTCGTTTGGCCGTCTTTTTATTTGTTCCATTCATCAAGTTTCGGGCAGAGAAGCTAATAAATTTATCACAGGCTGAAAGTTTTTGGTACGACACAGGTCTCACACAAACTGGTCAGGTATAGTTACTGAGCCTTCAGGGTTCGAAAACGAACATGATTGTTCCAATTCAACTTATTAATATACTATAGCACACATCTAGTAGATACCTTCATGTTGGGTTATCTATGTTGGGTTTCATAGTTTGTTCCCTGAAAAAAGATTAAACTTGTAAATGTCTCTAACAATGAAACAATGATCATGTAGCCATCGGTGTGGCGTGAATTGTTTGCGGCTGGCTTTGCTAGCTGCTGGGCACAAATGAACGAGGCATCGCAAGAGCTTCTTGTTAGGAATCTCAAGACTGCGTTTTCTTCTCAGAATATCCCCCCTGAGATTCTCGCCACTTTACTTAACCTTGTAAATCATTCTTCCATAATTATTTTTCTTCATTGTCTATGCTAAGGTTGGGTTTCCTTTTCCGTTTGTTGTGTGTGAGTGGGGTCTGGTTTGGTTGTTTTTTTTTTGGCCTGACTGGGGTTGTGATGGATATTCATGTTGTAAAATTGGGGTCGTCATTCGCAAGCCAAGTAAAACGCACTAGACATCAAATTTTGGTCATAACATGAAAATATTACATGAAAAAAGGCAGGCAAGGATTTGAACTTGTCAATTTGACATTTTTTAGTACCTGCAATATGTACTTTTTTGTAAGATGCTTGTTGTGCAAATTTAGCTCTATTTTTCATTAGGCGGAGTTTATGGAACATGATGACAAGCCACTTCCAATTGACACAAGATTGTTAGGTGCTCTTGCTGAGAAGGTAAACTATAATTTCTCCTCAACAGATTTAGTCCTTGGGCTCTAATTCTTTAATAGTTTCTATTGAAATTTACCAAAATCCAAAATGTTTTGTTTTTGCACAAATGTGCTCTCTCCCTCTCTTTTCGAAGTCTTGGCAGAGTCTCTCTCTCTCTCTCTCTGTCCTTATTATGATTATATTGTGCAGTGCCGTGCCTACGCAAAAGCCCTACACTACAAAGAAATGGAGTTCCAGGCTGCTTGTTCAAAGAAGATGGGAGCAAACCCAGTTACAGTTGTTGAGTCACTTATCCACATAAACAACCAGTTACATCAACACGAGGTCATTCCTTTATTTAAATTTTAAGTTGTCGAAGTCATGGTGCTAAGGTTTGAAATGACACTGGATTTAGGCCAGTTGGGTGACTGTTGATCTGCTTTAGTGGGTCAGTGATTTCTTGTTCAGTATCATACAGTGCTGTGCTGTGTGCAACAAATCGGTTGGAGACTGGTACTGGTAAAATCAAATCTTTATGAGGACAAGCAAACTGCGTGTTTAGCCCCTAGTTATACTTCAATTTGAGTTAGGGCGTTGCTAAAGCTTGCAAATTCAAATTTTGTTCTTTGCAGGCAGCACTAGGAATCTTGACCTACTCTCAGGAAAATTTGGATGTCCAGCTGAAGGAATCTTGGTATGTGTATCTATACTCCTTTGTTTTATTCTTTTTGCAATTACAGTCATGATGCTGTGTATGCATTGGTTCCTTATAAATGACTCTATAAAGTGGTTTACCATCATGTTCTATTAAACCATGGTACTAGGAAAACTAAAGAAGAATATTATGAAAAAGTCCGTCCACCTCTTGTGTGGCGTATGGCATTGGTCTGCACTGGTTTTATCCTTATTGGAGTGAATTTGGCACTGTAGTTTGAAATCTTACACGTGCATACCTGTATAATGCTGCATTAGATCTTTGTTGTTTAATTATGTCATCTTCTTTAGTTCCTAAACTTGCTGAAATATCAAATGTTCTCCTTTACTCAACTTATTTTGGAATAGGTATGAGAAGTTGCAGAGGTGGGAGGAGGCACTCAATGCATATACTGCAAAGTCATCTCAAGCCTCTAGTCCTAACCAAAACTTAGATGCCACATTAGGTGTGTATTACTTGCCACGATACATATATTGCTATTTTTTCTTGCACTTGGTATTATCATATTTTGTTTTCAGTTTATTTTTGACATATTTTTTATGTTTTGTTAGCTGTGTGCATTTTGTTTAAATTTTAATTTACTGAGTCCTAATGTTAGTCAGAACATTTTTTAACAAAATTGTAGCCCGTAGGTACTTTCCTGCTGTCCGTCAGATTTAATATTGTATATATCACTGGGATTTCATGGGTTCTATTGATGGATTCTGAATTAATAGCACAAGGGGGAGTCTCCAAATGGTTTAGTAATGTTCAATATCTGAAAAATGTGCAAGTTTAGTAAGGTAATAAACAGATGTTGGTAAATTGAAAAGAAAAACATGTTTTCTCTTTTATTTATAACCACCACCAGACATTTTCTTCTTTATATTGTCTTGAAAAAAATATTCATAGTCATCTACTTTAAGTACTTATTTCTCTCTTTTTATTTATAATAGGAAGGATGAGATGTCTTGCGGCCTTAGCCCGGTGGGAAGAATTAAATGCACTATGCAGAGAGCAATGGACAGCTGCTGAACCTGCTGCTCGCCTTGAAATGGCCCCCATGGTTTGTTGTCTCTCTTTAGATACCTCTTTATACATTTTTTGTTATGAACATACTTGTTGAGAATTAAGATTGTATCAAGGGTATTTTGGTAAAAGAGTAATTAGGGAATAGTAGGGACCTCTATGTAATATGTACTTTCTATATATCCCAAGTTTGGGAAATTAGGTTTACAATTTCAATTTGGTATCAGAGCTACAGTACCCCGCCGTGCTACAGTACCGCCCCTCCCTCGAGTCCGCTACTCTCTCTCTCTGCCAACTCTCACCAGTCCGCCTCTTCTATGATCAGTCGCCCTTGTGGGGGGCTGTTTCCCCACAGACCCGCGAAGGGTGAGATGAAGAGGAAAGACTTGGCTACGACCAATGGAGTGGTCTAGGTCGAGTCAGAAAGCGGACTGTGCTACAGTAACGGGTCACGCTACAACTGTGAATGGGTTTCTCGGTTTGTATTGTTTGATGTATTTTTGTGGGTTGTGAGAAGGATTGTAACTTGTGCTACCATTGTGGGGTAAGCGCGGGTTGAAAGGATGAATAAGATTTTTGAAAAGTTGGATGAAGAGGATATGAAGGTGTTGGTGAGGTTCATGGAGCAGGCGGAGGCTTCAGCGTCAGTGTCGATGTTAGGAACACAACCACAATAGTCATTGTTGATGCGATTGGCCTTGGCGGCATCGAACCTGAGTCACAGTGAGACTCGCAAATGTTACAACTGTGGTGTGATGGGTCATTTGAGCAGGGTCTGTCCAAAGCATTCTAAAGAGAGGTGCTTGTGGACGAGGACAGCTTGGTGATCGTGAACTTAGCCGTGGTGGCCGACAAGGAGATAGAGGTGGCCCGCTTGGAGGGTATCGAGCAAATCTAACAGTGGCTAAGGAGGAAGAGACTGGCTTGACCTTCACGGAGGAGGATCATGAGCTTCTAGAGTTGTTAAGGAGGAAGAAACTGGCTTGCGGTGACGGCAAGAAGGCCACCGCTGAGAGAGCTTTCACACCTATTTCATCCAAGGATAACATCACCACTTATGCCCACTCGAGTGTAGATACTCATGCACATGCACTTGTATCCACACCTACCATAAGATCATCAGAATGGATAGTAGATTCTGGTGTATCTCGACATGTCACGGGAGCTCACCATGAGTTTCTCACTACACTCATCTTGCAGCTCCAGAAAGCATTCAGACTGCCGATGGTATCGCACAACCCGTTATAGGCAAGGGTACTGTTAAGTGTACCAAGTCCATGACCCTTTCTAATGTGTTACATGTTCATTCTTTTCCCGTAAACTTGTTATCCATTAGTGCCATTATCCTACAACTCAAATGCATCGTTTCTTTCGATATTCCTAAGATGTTTTTTCAAGAGAAAGGGACAGATCGGAGATTTGGTACTGGCACATGGCGTAATGGGTTGTGGTACTTGGATAAAAGAGGGGATGGACACAACACTAGCCCGATGCATGATGATTTCAATGCATGTTCTGAAGCATTTGTGGTAACAAGTGGTCTTGATAGCCGCATACTTGATCAACAGAATGTCCTCTAGAGTGTTGGAGTGGCAGACTCCATATAAGATGTTGAAGCGAGAGAACAAGTGCATTATTCCCTTAAAAGTCTTTGGATGTGTGTTTTGTGAAAGACAATAGGCCAACATGGGGAAGCTAGATCTCAGAGCTGTGAAGAGTCTTTGTGAGCTATTCTGCTACCCAGAAAGGATATGTTTGCTGGAGTCCAGTAGAAAGGAGGTTGTTTGTAAGCATGGATGTTACTTTCCGAGAGCTAGAACCGTATTACTCCTTACGTGTAACCTCACTTTTTGATGACTCACCTAATACTAGGGGTATTAGGCGAGAGGAGGAGAATAGTGGTGGTGAAATGTTAGTAAATGTGAGATCTATTCAGTGCCCTTGTCCTATAGGAGAGTCGGATGAGCATGAGTCGGAAGATTTCAACCAAGAAGAGGAGAATAAGACTCAGGGGGAGTTGAGAGTGTACCAGAGGAGAAGCAAGCAGAATGAGGTTCAGCAAAATGAGTGTACACAAGGAGGAGAATCATAATAAGGAGGAGTTGAGAGTGTATTAGAGGAGGAGCAAACAGAATGAAGGTCATCTGGATGAGGGTCCTATGCTTGTGCTGACTGAGATTGATGAGGGTCAGCAGGATGAGGGTCCTATCCAGACTGAGATTGGTGTGCCTCAAAGTCCCTTTGGTTCAGGTTGGTATGATTCCTCACTTTTCTTCTAACACAGCATTGAGGAGGACTTTTCGCAGCAATGCGGGAAATCTCCCTGATCGATACGGTTTCTCACATGATATTGCTCAATTTGTTTCATATTCTAACATATCACCCGTGTATGGAGCATTCATTGTCATCTCTGAATATTTTCTATACCCAAGTGTTGGTAAGAAGCCAAAGAGGACCCAAAGTGGAAGGCTGCCATGTGGGGGAACTTGGTGCCCTCGATAAGAATAGGACATTGCAGATAGTACCGCTACCAGCAAGCAAAAAGACAGTCGGATGCAAATAGGTCTTCACAGTAAAGCAGACTCCAGAAGGGAAAGTTGATCGCTACAAGACACGATTGGTTGACTATGATGAGACATTTGCACCAGTGGCAAAGATGAGCACAGTCAGGACACTTGTTTCTCTTGTTGTGAATGGTGGATGGAAATTACACTAGCTCGATGTAATGAATGCGTTTCTTCATGGGATCTGTTGGAGTAGGTATATGGAGATACCCCAGGCTTCAGCACAAACCAAACAGTGGGCAAGATATGTAGACTGAGGAAGTCCCTGTATGGATTGAAATAGTCTCCTCAGCAGATCAATGCCGACCATATGGTGTTTTTCAACAACATGGTGGTCATATTACTATGATTGCTGTGTATGTTGATGATATGATTGTCACTGGTGATGATGAGGGAGAGATTGCTCAGTTGAAGTGAGATTGGGCAAAGAATTTGAGGTGAAGGACCTTGGTTTGCTCAGATACTTCTTTGGGATTGAGGTGGCTCGTGGAGCAGAGGGGATTGTGCTATCTCAGAGGAACTATGTGCTAGACTTGCTGAGTCACATTCGTCTTGATATCTCATTTGCAGTAAGCGTGGTGAGTCGCTACATGCATGATCCAAGGAAGGGTCATATGGACGCAATTTATCAGATTCTGAGATACCTGAAGAGTGTTCCAGGAAAGGGTTGTTATTTAAGAATAATGGTCATCTAGACATTGAGGGCTACTGTGATTCTGATTGGACTAGTTGCGTCGATGATAGGAGGTCTACCTCAGAATATTATATCTTTGTAGGAGGTAACTTAGTCTCTTGGAAGAGCAAAAAGCAATCGGTAGTGGCACGGTCTACCGCTGAGGCCTAGTACAGGCTATGGCTTTGGGAGTTGTTGTGGTTGAAGGCTCTCCTGGTGGAGTTGAAGATGGATCAAGGGGCTCACATGATGCTACGGTGCGATAACAAGTCGGCAATCAACATTGCCAATAACCCGGTGCAGCATAACAGAACCAAGTACATTGAGATTGATAGGTTCTTCATCAAGGAAAAGCTAAACAGTAGAATACTAAAGCTAAGTCACGTTCCAACTGAGGATCAAGTGGCGAATTGCCTCACCAAGGGTCTTAGCTCTTTAGGTCTTTCTAGATTATGTGACAAGATGGCCGTAATGAATATCTTTCACCCATCTTGAGGGAGAGTGTTGAGAATTAAGATTGTATCAAGGGTGGTAAAAGAGTAATTAGGAAATATTTTAGGGACCTCTATGTAGTATGTACTTTCTATATATCCCAAGTTTGAGGATTAATGAAATTAGGTTTACAATTACAATTATACTTTCATAGTGTGGAGGCAGATGTGCAAATGTTTGTATTTGAGCATGAATGTGTGGTGTATATGCATATATATCAGTTATAAGCATAGGTACGTGTGTGTTTGTTTGGGCACACATCATGTATAAAGTAGCTTTGTCAATGGTACGTGTTTATAAAGCAAAATTCATGGAATATTAAATGGTCATTGTGGCGATAAAACTGTCATGTTAAGTATATCCAGTACTCTCAGTCTATTCCATGGCATTTCAATGCTTTCTCATTTTTTATTTTGTTTGGGTGAGTTAGGCAGCAAATGCAGCGTGGAACATGGGAGAGTGGGACCAGATGTCAGAGTATGTATCACGGCTTGATGATGGGGGAGATGAAAGCAGATTCCGTGTATTGGGAAACACGGCTGCTAGTGGTGATGGTAGTAGCAATGGTGCCTTCTTTAGAGCTGTTCTCTTGGTGCGACGTGAGAAGGTCTGAAGTTTCTTAATTTTTTTTATATTTTTTCATGAGTAAAATATAAAACTATCTTGAGGCATATGAACTGTAGCCTACATTCCTAATTGTAAGAAATCACTACTGTGGAAATATGAGTAAAGATATACTAAACAGTGCGCAAACTCATGACATTAGTTTCTACATCCAACTTGAATCATGTACTTTTCTTGAATTTCAGACCCAATGCTTTTTACAGAAAATGTTGGCATTTGTTAGATTCTTTTTTTTTTTTTTTTTTTGAAAAACTTGCTCTCTTTTCTAAGCTGTTTGTCGTATCCAGTATGACGAAGCTCGTGAATATGTAGACAGAGCAAGGAAATGCTTGGCAACTGAACTTGCAGCACTGGTACTTATTTCCCTCTTTTCTAATATCATTTTTAGTTCATGTAAAGAATAACCAACAATGTTACTCATTGTAACCTTGGGACAACTTACTTTGTCAAAAATAAATTAGAAAAGACTTTTTTTTTAAGCAGCAGAAAAGAAAAGGTTATAATTATTTAGCCTTCCTTTTTTTAAATCTCATCCACATGTTTCATTTACCTCTTCACAAACCTAACTTGTGACTTATGGACCCTCCAGTGGTACAGAAAGATACTCCGCCTTCTAAGTGGGGTCCACTGGCTTCTATTATAACGATTGGAAGGCCCACTCAGAAATATGATAGATATATGTGAACATTAATACTAGGTAGTTGAATGTGAAATATTAATATGTGAACGTTTCTATTTACCTTGCTGAGAGCATCCAGTTTGGGAATTCTTCTTTCTGTTCAAACCTGTATCAGAATATCACCAGAAAAAAAAAGCATATTGAAAACAAACTGACATGGTTATCGAAAAACCAATTTGGAATTAAACATAAATGGAATTCACATACAAGTTCCAAAAAATTACCAAAATTCTTATGTTGCATTAAATGAAGAAACACTAATCTTGGTGTATTTATGGTTAACATCAGGTTCTTGAGAGCTACGAGCGTGCATATACCAACATGGTCAGGGTTCAGCAGTTGTCAGAGCTAGAAGAGGTATCTTGTATGAGCTTTTCTTTTGTTGCTAGGCATAATTTGTCATGCTTGGTGCTTGGTGTTCTTCCAGAGTTGTCTCACAAGTATTGTATTTCTATGTGAAAACAGGTAATTGATTACTGCACTCTGCCGCTAAGTACTCCGATTGCCGACGGAAGAAGGGAGCTTATTCGAAATATGTGGAGTGAGCGCATCAAGGGTGCAAAACGAAATGTTGAGGTTGTTGCACTTGCACCTCTGTAAATATCTTTTGTAAATTTGTAAATGCTACATCATTTAGGAGGTGAAATAATATGAATTGTTAAAACTTAAAGAGTGATGTTGCATTCATCATTAGAATAGGAAGTCCTGAGTATGAATGATACAAGGCTCATACATTTGGATTCATGTCGTCTATGTGCTAGTTGATGTCCTACAATGTCTCATGGATCTAACACCTCTTGATTGCAATACTGGATATTTGTACTAAAAATAAGGTTATAATATCAGGTGTGGCAAGCCCTACTTACGGTAAGAGAGCTGGTGCTTCCTCCTAGCAAAGATGTAGAGACTTGGCTTAAATTTGCCTCTCTTTGCCGTAAAAGTGGTCGCATCAGCCAGGCCAGATCTACTCTTACGAAACTCTTACAGGTCTCTCCTATCTAATAAAATGTTCTAATAATTGAAGCCTTCAGTTATATCTTCTGTTAAAGTGTTATTGCAGAGCATTAGTTTTAGTCATGTTTATTGAACTGTTATGGCATCATCTGCCCCTCCCGTGAAATGCTGACTGATGTTGTTTGGTTTGGTTTTTGTTAAGTACATTTTTCTCTGGATTTTGATTTGCACGTGCTTTTTTGTCACATGGTGTCCCTATTTCAACCTATTGGTATGGTTATTATTCAAATAACAGTATCATGCAGTCCTTTATGGTAAATGACACCAGTCTCTCTTGTTTGCATGCAGAATGACACTGAATCAGTTCCTGCAATTTCATCAAAGCATGGATATTTTCAAGTCATGGCTGCATACCTGAAATATGAGTGGTCTCTAGGCGATGACATCACACGACGTGAAGCATTTTCTAGGTTACAGGTACAATTTTATGACATTCTTATCCAAATTTAGTCGTAAAATATCGAGTTCGGAGCGTAAAAAGATGCTGAACAAAAATTAACAAGAATTAGCATGTTGCAAATGCAGATTTAAGCCCATTTTATTAGCAGTCTGATTGTATTTATTTCTTGTTGTCTGGGTAGCTAGAACAATTTGTCACTATACAATGCTAGTATCAAGTTTATCTAAATAGAATTGAAAACATAAACAATTATTAAGCTGGGCAAATGCTGTACAATGGCATGTTTCGTACTAGTAGTAGGGGGCATATGTACTTGCAGACATGATCATTGAAGTTTTAAGCTGGAAAATGCACAGCTGGACAAAAACTAACCCCATTGGTAAGTGATTTGTTATATTCTGTATTTCATATTTAGGAGCTAGCAATGCAGCTTGCAAACAGTACAAATGATTATTCTGGTATTCCACTAAGTACATCAGCTGTATCTTCGCGTGAACGTGTCCCACTCCTTGCGAAAGTTTATTTGAGACTTGGTACATGGAAAAGAGCACTTTCTCCTGGACTAGATGATGAATCCATTCGAGGTATTGAAGTAATTATACAATGTAACTGTACTGTCCTATATTGTTGTTCGTAAGCCCTTGAGTCCATTTCTTAGTGTTACTTGCTTTTTGTTTTTATGGAGCTTTGTGAGACTGGTACCGGTACGTACTGCATGATATAAGCAGGTATGGCCTTGTTCAGTCTTATCTGCTACCTGATACATATCCACGAGTTATGGCCAGTATTACAGTTTTAATTGTTTGTGAGGGTCTCCCTTTTGTTTATATTTCTTTTGAGATCTGAGGCCTGCCTATCAATATGCAGATATGCTACAATCGTTAAAGAATGCCACAATTTGTGCGAAGGATTGGGGGAAGGCATGGCACACATGGGCATTGTTCAACACAGCTGTTATGTCTCACTACACTAACAAGGGCCGCAGCGAGATAGTGGGGAAGTATGTCGTAGCGGCTGTCACTGGCTACTTTTACTCCATTGCTTGTGCATCCACTTCTAAGGGAGTTGATGACAGCTTACAGGTGTCAAAATTTCTAAAGCAATAGACCTAGTATTACGTGGAACACTGCATTCTCTCAAAAGTTAAGACTGAAAATGTTGAGAAAGATAATTGTAGAGTGTAGTGGTTAATATAATCCAACTTGACATTAAGTTTAGATTAACACTCATTTGGGTTTGTAAAGTATTGCATATTCAGCCAGTGCATTCCAATATCAGCTGCAATTAGCTGATCACCTCTTTGCTACACTGCCCGTTCCCCAAAAGTAACTAAGCGCAACAACATTCAAATCACAACCGCACAATTTTGACTCTTTTAAGAGTCAATTTTGCGAATAAGTTTCATTGTGCATACTTATTCTCAATTATCCCTCACCGTGCTATTATGCATCAACTACACCTTGATCTATTGATTTAACTCACTTGTGTGCAACATTTGTAACTGAATGGTAAACACAACAACCAACAGAGTAAAATAAGCAACAATTGGAGACACATTTGGTCAAACATTAGTTAAAGTCAAGCATATAATCTTTGTTCTTTTCTTTGATTTTATATATTTGATTGTTGCTAATCCTGGTACCTATCTTGTTATTTGCTTTTAGGATATTTTAAGGCTTCTTACTTTGTGGTTTAACTATGGTGCCACTACGGAGGTCCAGATTGCATTACAAAAGGGATTTTCACTTGTCAGAATTGAGATGTGGTTAGTTGTGTTGCCGCAGATAATTGCAAGAATCCACTCAAATAATAGGGCTGTGAGAGAACTTATACAGGCATTGCTAGTTCGCATTGGACAAGGCCATCCTCAGGTCTGGTTTATGCAATTCATAATTTTGTTTGATTTATATTTAATTAAGGATCCAACATGCTGAGGGCTAACATACCTGTTAACAGTGCCAAATATGTCAGATGGGTTTTACCATTTCTTTTTTCATGGAAAAGTTGAAATAGATCGACAGGTACCCAAACATGCTGGTCCAACAGGGACGGAAATGGAACTGGCATGGAGTATTTCATAACCACTTGGTTCAGGAAACATTATATGTGTGCAAGCATGGCAATGAATGCACATCTGGGGTTCTCTGAAACGATAGAGTTTTGTTTCAGATGTACCAAATTGGTGTTTTTATAGAATATAATCAATTTTCACTGGTTCAGTTGAACTAGCCAGGTGTCAGTTTCATTCTATTTTTATGAGTTCTTACCTGTATGCATGGCAGGCCCTGATGTACCCCCTACTGGTGGCATGCAAATCAATAAGTGTATTGAGGCAACGCGCTGCCCAGGAGGTGGTCGACAAAATCCGGCAGCATAGTGGTCGTCTTGTTGATCAAGTTGGTTATTTCTCAATTTAATATTTTCCTTTCTTCATCTTCTGTCAGCTTGATATTTCTACAATAAGGAATTTTTGTGAATCGAAATTTGATCCGCATCTTCTGGAATTCTAATCTTCTTTAAATGACTACAGGCTCAGCTGGTTTCGAAGGAGTTGATTAGAGTGGCAATACTCTGGCATGAGATGTGGTATGAGGCGTTTGAGGAGGCAAGCCGGCTCTATTTTGGAGAGCATAACATAGAAGGCATGCTTGCCGTGCTTGAACCTCTTCATGCTATGTTAGAGAAAGGAGCAGAGACTGTCAAAGAAGATGCTTTCATTCAGGTAATTGCATGATAATACTCTTACAAAGCCCTGCAGAAAGACCAGCTTTCTATGAATTTTACATATTTAATATAGAATGAGGCTATGGTACTATGCATAGCGCAGATTGGTCCATACTATGGATCAATATTTTTCGTTTTCAAAGTTCAGATAGTCGATCTGCACCGTTCAACATGATTTTCATATAAAAATGTACTTGCAGACTAAATTTTTCATTTTTTATAATTTTTTACTATTTTTTAGATAGGTAAAAATCCACTATTCTTTAATGGTCTAGAACCTTTAGATCAAGTGATTTTCTACCTATCTAAAAATACAGTAAAAAAAAATTCTTGCACCATATTTTTAGCCCTTGATGCGCCATATTTTTGCACCAGTAGAAAAAACAAGATAGCTTTTGTTGTTTGCTTTAATCTGTTGTAGTTCTGACCTGAATTTTCTACTATGAAAAATGGATGCAGGCTTATGGCCGCGAATTGGCCGAAGCTCGAGAATGCTGCAAAAAATATAGAACTACCGGAAAGGATGCTGAACTAACTCAGGTTCTTTTTCATCTGACATATAAGCGTGTGCATGATGAAGTAGCTTCTCAACTTCCTTGATTTTATTGATTTTTTATGATATTTTTAACACTCTTCAGGCATGGGATTTATATTATCATGTGTTTAGAAGAATAGACAAGCAGCTCCCGAGCCTGACTACACTAGACTTGCAGGTTAGCAACTTCTTTCACTTTTTTTTTCCTGTTTGTTTCTGGGTAAACCAGTGATTTCTATGAAAATGAAAAAGAGTTGACTTTGTTTTCACCTTTCGTTTTTTTTTCTTCCCTGGCAGTTTGTTTCACCTGAGTTGCTAAAATGCCGTAATCTTGAACTTGCTGTACCAGGAACTTATTGTGCTGGTTAGTGCATAATTATTATTTTTGTTCTTTTTTATTTTTTCCAATGGAGTCCTAGAGAGGTTTTGTTATTCTTATCAATTGTGCTGTAACCACAACTCATAGCGTTATATGCGATTTGGTGAACCATGCCCTATTTAGATGAGCCTTTTTTTTTGTGGAATTAGGTTCTGATGCTATGGACCCACTAATAGTCAGGTTGGGTTCTGGTCAATGGACCATGGCCTGACTTGATGCATTTAATTTTGAATTAATAAGCTCCTAAACAGTTGAAAACGTCTTTAATTAGATAGTAAATGTATGACAGAAAACAGATATGAAAGGACTCCTTGACCCAATGGTTGTTCAGGTTACGCTAGGTCTCCGCTGCATATTACTTTTTTAATAAAAAATTGCTTGGTGGACATCAATCATACGATTTAATGGAAGTGAATATTCTTGGTGTGAATGATTTGTAATTCCAATTTGGAATTATATTTTGTGCATCAGATGCGCCTGTGGTGACAATAGGCAGCTTTGCACCACAGCTGGTGGTGATAACATCGAAGCAGAGACCAAGAAAGCTGACTATTCATGGCAGTGACGGAAAAGACTATGCCTTCTTGCTCAAAGGTCACGAGGATCTTCGCCAAGACGAACGTGTCATGCAGGTCTTTCTCTCTCACACACTGACACACTTTTTACACCATTGAAAATGTGTGTCACACTGGCATGTCAGGGCAGGTAGAAAACATATTGTACCAGAATTATTATATTGAAAATAATTTCTGTCGATAAAATGGCTAAGAAAATATAATGCAGATAAATTGGTGGGATACACTGGTTTTGAGTTGAAAAAGTTGATGTTTTCTGGTATGTTATACTGGTGTAGTCCTCAGTAACTGAACCAGTATGTATGCAACTGTGTTGACTGCCAATCATGGTTGGAATAGTTCTGGTATCACATGATCTCATGTGCACTGTTTTTTTTTAGACGGATAACAGAATTACATTCGCTATGTCTTCTTCTTCTCTGTAGTTATTTGGATTGGTAAACACCCTTCTAGAGAATTCTAGAAACACTGCAGAGAAGGATCTTTCAATCCAGAGATATGCAGTTATTCCTTTATCTCCCAATAGTGGCTTGATTGGGTGGGTACCAAATTGCGACACTCTCCATCAGCTCATCCGGGAATACAGAGATGCTAGAAAGGTTCCTTATTTAATTCTCTCCAGAGTCTGCTATTATATTCTTATTTAGTTACGGAATTCTTCACTTGTATTTTCATTTCAGATTTTTCTAAACCAAGAACACAGACTTATGTTGGCGTTTGCACCCGATTACGATCACTTACCCCTGATTGCGAAAGTTGAAGTGTTTGAGCATGCTTTGCAAAATACTGAGGGTAACGACCTTAATAAGGTAAAAAAGTTGATTACCTTTTGCATTATCAAACTAACCCTCTTTCTAAAAGTATACAAAAGTTTTATGAAGTATATTAATTTGGTAGGTACTGTGGCTTAAGAGTCGCACCTCTGAAGTCTGGCTTGAAAGGCGCACAAATTACACCAGGAGTCTAGCTGTTATGAGTATGGTACGTACATTATACATCTCTTTATTCATCAATTTTCTTTTTCAACAAGTTAGAAATGAATTTATTGTGACCTGGTAATGACTCGTTAGAACCATTTCCGTCAATCTTTGTAGGTCGGCTATCTTCTAGGTTTGGGAGACCGGCATCCAAGCAATCTTATGCTGCACCGATACAGGTAACTACAAATAACTATTGAAAATATTTCTGAAGTCTTTCTTATTTGTTAAATTTTTTGTTTGGTTTGCTTTGCAGTGGAAAAATACTGCATATTGACTTTGGAGATTGCTTTGAGGCCTCGATGAATCGGGAGAAATTTCCTGAAAAGGTACCAATTTCTGGACATTATTAAGGAACTTACAAATTGACTTTCCATTTTACCATTATATTTAACACTTTTGCATTTGCCACTAATATTGCATATTTGAATGGACTTATATCTTGATTTCTCCATTGAAAAGATGGTCTAGTCAAATTAAGAAAATAAATAGTTTGCTTAACATAATCATCTTGATTTCTCCGTATAATTTGGTGCCCTATCATGTTGACTGGGTTTTATTAACAGTATTAGAAAGGAATATCTCCTCTGAGTCGGTACAAAATTGGTAATAACTAAGGGAATATATTGTTCTTCTTGCCATTTTTTATCTTTAGGTTAGGTGTTGTTTAGAGGTATCATAAAAAGTGAGGCTTTTGTTGCAACTATGAAATTCGGGCCTGCATTTGCAGATGAAGTTTTTGATTTTATTTTTGAACCCTCCTTTTTGTAAATACCAATTTTAAGAAGCATTGCTTGTCTTTATAAAGCAAATTTTAGAGAGAAAAAAAAACCACTAGCTAAAGTAAGTACATTCTCAGGTCCCATTCAGATTGACACGCATGCTAGTTAATGCAATGGAGGTAAGTGGTATAGAAGGCAACTTCAGATCAACCTGTGAGAATGTCATGCAAGTACTTCGTACCAACAAAGACAGTGTTATGGCGATGATGGAGGTACCATTTTTAACCTCTCATCCTTTATTTCCTGAATCTGAGCAGTATTTTCTTATAACTGTGCTTCTTATTTCAGCAATGATGATCTTTCCCTTGCATTTCTTGACTCATAAATTGAGAACCTAAGGATCCAAAATGAGACCTTTCTTTTGAATCATTGACTGAAAATTTTCCATTATTTTGATTTTCAGGCCTTTGTGCATGATCCTCTCATCAATTGGCGTCTGTTTAATTTCAATGAGGTTCCTCAAGTTTCAAATATTGGAAATGCATATGTTCATCCTATCGTGAATAGTGAAGAAACTAATTCACAAAGCAAAGACCTCGCCCATCCTACCCGCGGGGCTCGTGAGAGAGAATTACTTCAGGTAATAATTTTTTCCTTCCCCCATAGAATATGATTGAACTATTATGAAATATTCTTCTGTCAAAATACCAAAATTTCATCTGGTAAATAATGCTGCTGGACTTCATCGGTTAGGTATACAGTCTGGTAAAGGGTATTGGTAGTGAACTATACATTTGTGTTAATTGACCTCAATACAGTCTCTATCAACAGATAACCAGCACATAGACTTGCTTAATTAAATAGCTAGTTTATTTGGGATCAAATGTTATTGGTTAATAAACTAAGAGTAAGGCTATGGTACTATGCATACGCATAATGGTCCGTACTATGGATCAATATCTTCATTTTCAAAGTCCAAACAATCGATCTGAACCGTTCAACATGATCTCCATAGAAAAATGTACTTGCAGACTAAATTTTACTATGTTTTTAGATAGGTAGAAAATCACTTGATCTAAAAAGTAGTGATTTTAAAAAATGCGCTATGCATAGTACGGACTTTGGAAACAAATATATTGATCTGTAGTACACGTACGCGCTATGCATAGTACCATAGCCTCACTCATACACTAATGTAATCCTTTTATCTGGCTGTTAATTCACTGTTTTTTTAAGAAGACTAATTTTAGTTATAATTGTTGTTCCTGCTTTTCACTGATCCAGGCGGTGAATCAACTAGGGGATGCCAACGAAGTACTAAATGTGCGTGCAGTGGCAGTCATGGAAAGGATGAGCAACAAACTCACAGGCCGTGACTTTTCGTCGGGATCCTTGCTGTCCTCAGCTTCTGCTGGCCCAGGACCCATATTGTCAGGGACTGAGAATGCCGGTGGCAATACGGTAACTGGAGATACGGGTCGAGATACGGAGCATGGTTTGTC
The DNA here is from genome assembly GCA_025461045.1 of Carex parvula. Taxonomy (NCBI): domain Eukaryota; kingdom Viridiplantae; phylum Streptophyta; class Magnoliopsida; order Poales; family Cyperaceae; genus Carex; species Carex parvula. The sequence continues at coordinate 139,593 of JAJGRW010004395.1, read as the reverse complement.
AGTGAAAGATCAGGTTCAGAAGCTCATCTTACAAGCCAGATCCTCTGAAAACCTATGCCAGAGCTATGTTGGGTAAGTGGCATGTATTGTGATTATCTTTTTTTTTATTTGATTCAACAAGATCGTTATGCTCACGAGTGTTGCACCTTTAGTGGTTAGAAATGTCTGTACTGTCCAATAAAAATAATAATGAACTCACGAAGAGAATACCAAACTATTGTGTTGGTAACCGTGTGTTAGAATTTGTTCTGTATAAGCAAATAATTCCATTCTGGCTTGATGGGGTACTACCTCAAGTTGTACTTGTTTTTCGTCCTTTTTTCATTTCTCGTTTATGAAACTAGCTGTGCTAAACCAAGAACCAGGTTTTAGCAAATATTTTATTTTGGGTTGACCTTCACCTATTGATTTCTGAAACTGGCCAACAAATCTCAACGCTGTCTTCTATCAAGATGAACCCACCATGACGGTTTGAACTTTGGTAGAATGTTATCATGACAAATTAGCTACGGTTAATTTTGGTAGATGAGGGCTACTTTATAGTACATAGTTATGCAAATTCTCATATAATTTTTTTTTTTGAAGGTGGTGCCCATTTTGGTGAACATTCACTACAATTATGTATTTAATTTGTACATATGTTGTACATAATAGCTATTGCTTCTCATGTATCTATGTTTCACTTGATATTTCATATTTATTCAATGTATGCCAAAGATGCAAGGGGAAATTTTTTCTTGATGTGCTCCTTTTATTTGTGATTTATGGTATTTGAGAATGCAAATATCCTTGTTTTCCTTTCTTAGGCCTAGCTATGAGGAGTTAATTATTGACAATCATACTTGTAACTTCGCAGTTTCACCAATGAAAGAAATTTAAAAATTATAAATTTTATTACCCATTAACTTGATTTGATTCGACTTGCATCTCTTTAAAGTCATAGTATCATATCTGAGCAAGTGGTTTTCTGTGCAATTGAAGAGAATGGTGAATGGTGATATTAATTGGTAGAATGGGGAAGAAGCTACTATGCATTCACGGGTAGGAATGAATATTATGGGTATGATCAATGTTTTTAAATGTGGTTATGCGGTATGCGGCCCCATATGTGGATTTTTATGTTGATTTATATATGTAGATTTTAAAATGAGAATTTATATATATATATATATATATATATATATATATATAGAGAGAGAGAGAGAGAGAGAGAGAGAGTTGGGCTATGGTGAGTTGTGAAGTAAGAGGTCATTTTTACTTCACGCTCATATTTTTATTTTGAAAATTCAAACAACCGATCCGAACCGCTCAACATGTTCTAAATTTTGAAATGTGCTTAGAGACTAAATTTTACATTTTTTGGAATTTTTTTACTATTTATTAAGTCGCTTCGAAAATCGCTGATCTGGTGGTTCAGAAATTTTTACTGTTCACAGTGGATCAGCAATTTTCAAAATGGCTTAATAAATAGTAAAAAAATTCAAAAAAATGTAAAATTTAGTCTCCAAGTATATTTCAATATTTAGAAAATGTTGAACTGTTCGGATCGGTTGTTTGGATTTTCAAAATGAAAATATGGCGTGAAGTAAAACGTTTTACTTCACAACTCACCATAGTCTATCTCTCTATATATATAGAGAGAGAGAGAGAGATGAGCTATGGTGAGACGTGGAGTAAAACCAAGTTTTTACTCCATGACACTATATTTTCATTTTGAAAATCTAAACAACCGATCCAAACCGCTCAACATGTTCTCTACTTGAAATATGTTTGGAGACCAACTTTTATATTTTTTGGAATTTTTTTACTATTTATTAGGTCATTTTGAAAATCGCTGATCCGGTGGTCCAAAAATTTTTACTGTTTTTTACTGTTCACAGTGGATCATCGATTTTCAAAGTGGCTTAATAAATAGTAAAAAAATTCCAAAAAATGTAAAATTTAGTCTCCAAGCACATTTCAATATAGAGAACATGTTGAGTGGTTCGGATCGGTTGTTTGGATTTTCAAAATGAAAATATGACGTGGAGTACAAACTTGTTTTACTCCACGTCTCACCATAGCTCATATATATATATATATATAGGGGCTGGCTACTATGCTTATATAAGCATATGCCCACATATGCTTATAACTCATTTTTGCGTTTCCAATGTTCAAATGGTCGATCCGACCGTTCATCTTGTTCTCCATATTAATATGTGCTTGGAAACCAAATTTTACATTTTTCTGAATTTTTTTACTATTTATTAAGCCACTTTGAAAATTGCTAATCTGGGTGAACAGTAAAAACAGTGTTTCCAAAATTCTGGACCATATGATCAGCAATTTTCAAAGTGGCTTAATAAATAGTAAAAAAATTCAAAAAAATGTAAAATTTGGTCTCCAAGCACATATTAATATGGAAAACAAGATGAACGGTCGGATCGACCATTTGAACATTGGAAACTCAAAAATGCTTATTTAAGCATATGTGGGCATATGCTTATATAAGCATAATAGCCAAGCACTATATATATATATAGTGCTTGGCTATTATGCTTATATAAGCATATGTCCACATATGCTTATAACTCATTTTTGCGTTTCCAATGTTCAAATGGTCGATCCGACTGTTCATCTTGTTCTCCATATTAATATGTGCTTGGAGACCAAATTTTACATTTTTCTGAATTTTTTTACTATTTATTAAGCCACTTTGAAAATTGCTGATCATATGGTCCAGAATTTTGTTGCACTGTTTCTACTGTTCACCCGGATCAGCAATTTCAAAGTGGCTTAATAAATAGTAAAAAAATTCAGAAAATGTAAAATTTGGTCTCCAAGCACATATTAATATGGAGAACAAGATGAACGGTCGGATCGACCATTTGAACATTGGAAACGCAAAAATGAGTTATAAGCATATGTGGGCATATGCTTATATAAGCATAGTAGCCAGCCCCTATATATATATATATATGGCTAATATGCTACGCGTAGCATAGAGGGCCTCCGTGCTACGGCTCAATTTTTAAGTTTTCAAAATCCTAACGGTCGATCCGAACCGTTCAACGTGATCTCCATATGAATATGTACTTGCAAACCAAATTTTACATTTTTTAGAATTTTTTTACTATTTATTAAGCCACTTTGAAAATTGCTGATCCAATGGTCCAGAAGATTTTACTGTTGTGTACAAATTACTGTTTTTTCAAAGTGGCTTACTAAAAAATTCTAAAAAATGTAAATTTGGTTTGCAAGTACATATTCATATGGAGATCACGTTGAACGGTTCGGATCGACTGTTAGGATTTTGAAAACTCAAAAATTGAGCCGTAGCACGGAGGCCTCTATGTTATGCATAGAACCGTAGACACTTCCTATATATATATGAGTAAGGCTACGGTGCTTTGCAAATTAAACAGCCCATTTTACTTCGCATTTGTGGCCATTGGATCTGCTTCAATAGTCGTGCAGATCATCATGATCTCATTTGATTTTTTCGGAACTGGACACATCCAGTTGGGAGCAAAATCAGATCCAGTCCGATCCTTCTCTTCTCTTCTCCTCTCCTCTCCTCTCCCAGTGAAAACCCTAAACCCTCCTCTCCTCTCCAGCGACCCCTCTCCTCTCCCTCTCCAGCGACTCTCTCTCTCTCGCGAAACCCTCTCCTCTCCCTCTCCAGCACCGTAGCTCGCTCCAGCGGCCTCTCGGGTAAATATTCAAAGCCCTTTCCTTTTTCTGATTTTTGCTGACCCTTGCTTTCGGTGCTGGTTATGCATTGTCCCTTGCTTTCGGTGCTGATTTTGGTGTACTGGTAGCACTGGTAGTAGCCCCTGTTTGGGTGCGGTTCTTTTCCTTTTCTGGTACACTAGTACCACTGGTAGCAGCCCACTGATTTTCTGGTACACTAGTACCACCGGTATCAATTGGTACCAGCCCACTGTGTGTGATTTTTGCCGACTTTAATACCTAGAAGTAGCATATACTGATAGGTACCAATACAAGTACCTTTTTTTTTTCCTTTTTGAGATTAGTGTAACCCATTTCATGTTTATGCAAATTCTAGTCAAGTCTTTTACTCAGATTTTAAAATGTAGGTTGGTTGGTGGATTGAAGCAAATGAAGGGGTTTCCTAAAGATCAACAAATGAAGATCAACAGATGAGCATCAACAAGAAGATCGGTTGGCGGTTTCTTGACGCATTGTGGCCCGAGTTCGGTGATTGAAAGCTTGCAGTTCGGCCATCCTTTGATCATGCTGCCATTGATCTTTGATCAAGGATTGATCACGCGAGTGTTAGAGGAAAGAGGGGTTGGGGTTGAATTGCTGAGAGATACCGAAACCGGGAATTTTGATCGAGTAGGGGTGGTGAGAGTCATTCGTCACGTCATGGTCGAAGAAGAGGGGAAGTTGATTCGACGCAATGCAGAGCAGATTCAACCCATATTCACAGACAAAATTTCTCATGAAAAGCACCTAGATGGTTTCATCAAGCGCCTTCAAAACTATACTGTGTAATGCAACTGTTATTTTTCGGTTATGATAATTATTGGATTAATTTTTACTATGTTTTTTCTTCCATCAAATTTTTGTATCCATATATTGCTGCTTATACTTGTAATGTGCTCTATGTGCTCCTTTTTTTGCACTTGTGGATAATTCGCTTTGTAATAGAGCACACATATAATTGAATAAGACAATTATATGAAAAAATGGGTTAGTCCTTGAATTTTGAATCCCGAGTACCTAACCGCATTATTAGAGAAGAAGAGAGAACAAAGAGGAGAGATTTTCCTTTGTAGTCAAACAAAAATGATTTTGGTTTCTATTAACTTATTACACATGAATTAGATAACACAACACAACACACACCCAATACTAGATATCAACAAAAAAAAAAAGGAAAAAGAAATAGACATGAAGAAAGGTAATGAAAAAACAACCTTCCATCAGTACCATCCAAATTTGAATGCAATCATAGAGGCCGGTAGCATATCTATTGCTTATATAACTCCATGCACAGAGCATGCATCTATCTCTAGCTATTCCAGCAGTTGCTCATTTCTTCTTTTCTAAATTCATCCAACTGGTACAAATTCTATTGGGCTTTCCTTAATTGTTTCCGCACTAAAATCTCTTAAACGTTCTCGCACTATGATTATTTGAGGAACTACTCAAAAATGATTTGAGAGTAGGTCCGATGCCTATCGGACATTCGTGCAGAACACTTTAATCTTCGTGTGTGTCTGTTTCAATTTTCATGCGCACAAATCTTGAATTAGATCATCATGCTCGTTGAACCTAAAAGTAGGTCCGATGGGCATCGGACCTACTCCGTTCTCCTAAAAAATGCATGGGGAACCATAATTACTTGGGATAACCACAAAGCTGGAACTTTTATATTAATATTGCCCTTCTAAACTATTTAACCTTGTGCACAGAAGTATTTATACTTGACAATTTTTACGTAAATAATTGCCTCCTCCCCCAAACCAAATTTCTCAAACGTTCCCACACCATAAATATTTGAGAGAGTACTCAAACTACACCGGGGGACCATACACTCCTTAGAGGTGGGTTTTTTTCTCCATTCAATCTCGTCCGTATTTCTGACAATTTGTGAAGAATTTTGCGAATCTAAAACCATAAATATCTTCTACGTGATTTTCTTTTTTCAAATAAGATAAATGATGAAGTACTTTCAGGCTTGTCGTCATGCAAGTATTTATACCTCGTCGTGCAAGTATTTTACCTCGTCATGCAATTATTTTTTATATATGACACTGGATGACGTCAGCAGTATTAATATCTAATATTGCAAGTATTTATACCTCATCATACAAATATGAATAATTCATATATCAAGTGTTTGTACCTAACATATTATATCAAATTTTAATTTTTTTCTCATATGACACTCGATAACACCTGAAAGTATTAATATCAAATATTGCAAGTATTTATATATCAACATGCAAGTGTGAATAGTTCATATGTCAAGTGTTTGTACCTAACATATTATATCAAATTTTAATTTATTTTTCATATGACACTGGATGACGTCTGTAAGTATTAATATCAAATATTACAAGTATTTATACTAGTTCATGTGTCAAATGTTTGTACCTAACAAATTCTATCAAATTTTTATTTTTAATTCCATATGACGTTGGATGACATCTGGAAGTATTAATATGAAAATGTGCAAGTATTTATATCTCAATATGCAAGTGTGAATATAAATACGAATATCCGTGTGAAAATGGTATGGATAATATCCGATCCGTATTCAATCCGTATTCGAAAAATTAGATGTGGATATCCAATATCCGAATATCCCTGTGAATAAAAATACTGATATGGTTTTACGTTTCAATTATCTGTATCTGAATAATAGATATATATATCATATATTTTAATATATATTATGAAAAAATATTGTTATTCACTATTAAAATTAGATAAATATTATAAACTTTGTTATTTTGTTTATATTATTTTAATAAATATCTGATCTGATCCGTATCTGTATCTATATCCAACTGATATCCAATCCGTATCCATATCCGGAAAATTAAAAAAGGATATAATATGGTTTTACTACTTTCCGCTCTGTATTCGCTCCGTTTTCACCCCTAATAACTAGTATACACATATTGGAAACAGATTTTGTATGTATCCAATATAATTCACACCGACCATTCTGCTTGCCTGCAGCCACTGGCTCTGGACCACATCCTCATCATGAATTAATGCATCACGTCCTACCACATTACTAGGCCTCTTCAGTAAAACAAAAAGAAAAATCAATTTGAATGGACGGAGAGTTAACTGGTCCTCATCATCTATCTTTATGTGGGACGGTGTAGACCTAACAGCCGCTTGCTCATGTTTGTGCAATATAGCCGAGTGACTAATTTTGTGGGGGTTGTTTGGCAATAATGGTAATAAGGATAGGATTGATCTTGTTTGATTGTGAGTTGAAGTTATAATTAAGGTTCTAAATAACGATTATTGCTTTATCACGAAAAGATTGAAAAAACACTATAACACTGAAAACAACTGATAGCGCTATATATGTTTTAAGGTCCGAAAACGCTATAGAATGCTATTTAGAACACTGGTTATAATTAAGTACTTATTTACTTCAAATTAAGATGAAATAAGCTATTTTTATTTGATTGAGGCTTATAGTTAAGTCATGACTTAAACCATTCTTATTTGGGTTAGTTTTAATATGAGAGAGAAGAAAATTGTGTAATAAATTTATGAAGCTTGAGTAGGTGGGTTAAATTATGACGGCATAAATAGTTTCTTATTTTATATTATCTGCCATGCTTTAGTTTTGGGTAGATGCGGAATTAAATTCTGCAAGTTATGCCACAAGCCCAAATTCAAATAAGAGTTTAAGGAGGCTTAATTTGTACGTAGAGATGTCTTAAGACTCGAGCATGAATTAAGATTTTGGATAAAATGAAGCTAAAGAATGTGATCTTAAGCTATTAAGAAAGTTAAAGAAGACTTAAGGAGATACAGTGCAGTGTCCAAGGAGCTCATGTTCAATGAGTTAACTCAAATTTCCAATTTGGTCATGAAGAATTCAGACAGTCTGAATTTTTTAAGTACGAATCTTAGAAGTTGCTTGCTCTATGTTCAATGAGTTGCTTGCTCTATGTTAATCTTAGAAATTGAGCCGAATTGAGTCAATTAACTCAATTTTAAACAAACTCAAAATTTAAATTACTTCAGACGAAACTCACTCATGAACCCAAATGAATCCAAATTCTTATTTGCTATCATAATTATGATTGCATTCAAATTTTCATCAGGTAGCCCAGGACGTGATCTGACTTTTTAGAGAGGGTTTTTGAAAGAGAAAGAGTGCAGATGGGTTTCTATTTTTACTTATGGATCAATATCTTTATTTTCTAAATCTAAACTATTTAAAATGATTTTCATATACAAATGTACAGACTAAAATTTACATTTTTTTATAAATCTTTATTATTTTTTTAGATTTTGTTAAAAATTATTATTTTTTAATGGTGTAGAATTTTTTAGATTAAGTAATTTTCTATCTATCTTGTTTCGAACAAGATAGTAAAAGTTTCTTCAAAAATGTAAAATTTGATTTTCAAGTGTATTTTGATATGGAGACCATGTTAAATAGTTCAGATTAATTATTTGAAATTTGAAAATAAAGAAATTGATCCATAGTTGAAACTAATATGCACTATGCATAGTATCATAGCCTCATCTTTTTTAAATTTATATAAGATTTGAAATAAATATTTCATGTTGTGTACCACAAATGTAAATTTCCCACCACCATTCATTAATAATCGACTTGTCTCCGCATCCGAATAATTGAGCCACATCATGACAACGATTCTTAGGCCACCCAAGTCCTTTTCTTGTCCTGATTTTATCATTATATTTTCTTCTTTTTTTGGACAATTCATGGCCATGGCAAGTTAAAAACCCAACGCTATAGTCATCTTTTTAGAGATGTCTAGCTTAATTAAGCATATTCACATTTTTAATGTTTAAAATGGATATGAGGTGGCGTACTTAACCTGGTCCGTACTATATATTGGTTATACATCAACGTATCTATATTCATCTTTTAGCATTATGAAACAAAGTTAAAAAAAAAAAAAAACAGATTTAGCAGAGTTGCCAACTACCAGTGATTTTAGAAAATGTTTCATACTTACATAGAATAAGAAAACCTGTTAATTATCCGTGCTCATAGTAAATTTTTGTCTTGGATTCAGTGGTTTTTTACCATTTCTGAATAACAGTGAACCTGGGTTTGCATTTAATAACCGTATCTCTCCCTATCTCAGTTCATTAATACGCTGTTTTCTGGTTCAACAAAAACATGAATGGAACTCTTCCAAGTCGCTCAAAACAAAATATCCCTGTTCATCCTCGCGATCCAAATGATTCTCACTATGCCATCTAATGGTCAATATTTAGTCCGCTCAAGCGTACTCCAACAGGTGAATGAACTCTGCTGCTTTTCAGATTCTAATTATTCAAAATTCGTTAATATTTGTGCATAAATTTTTTTTTTATCAAATACGCAAATAATTTTTTTTAAATAATTAGAATCTGAAAAGTAAGATCCTACTTTTAAAAACAGCAGAGTCAGATCTCACTGATATCATGGACATGTCGTCCTGGATAATTATCAAATTGACCGGTGTTTTCCTTATCTTACTGACAGCTGGAGCATCAAATCAGATTTCGTCTCTCCGAGTGAACGGTTAAGTTGTGGACCGGGTTCCTGGAAAGTTTGTCTGTACAGTCTCGCATCTTCTTCTCTTTTTTTAATGCCCTTTCGGCTTTCGCCTTTACCCAATCACTTCCTTCACAAACTCTCTGATCTCTTTCGTCTCATCTCGTTCAGGTATTCTTTCTCTGTTATCCTCTGCGTAGCTTCACTTATTTTTCGAAATTCTCTCTTTTTTTCTGCTCTAGTTTCATCTTCTAACAATGTAGGTTCTTTAACTGAACAGTTACGAATCCATGGCGAATCGAACGAAGTTCTTTCTTCCAGTAGCACTCTTGCTGATCTCTGTTACGATCGCACCAGCATCAGCCTCCGATGGTCTCCGCCGGGTTGGGCTCAAGAAACGAGTTCTGAACCGTGACAGCCTGGTTGCTTCGCGCCTTGCGTTCAATGAGGAAGGTACTGTTGCGCACGCGGCGAGGAAGTTCGGTCTGGCGCGAGGCTACCTTGAACCCGAGCCGGTTGGACCGGTTGGACCTGGAGAGGACAGCGCCGGAGACATAATCGATCTCAAAAACTACATGAACGCACAGTATTTTGGTGAGATCGGTGTCGGATCGCCGGCTCAGAACTTCACGGTGATTTTTGACACTGGTAGCTCCAATCTGTGGGTGCCATCCGCCAAGTGCTATTTCTCTGTAAGCGTTTATTCTTGTTGCTTGAAAATCTCATGCCTGTAAAATTAAAACTCTTATTCTGAATTTGACTGATTTTGGTAGCTCTTCCTTTGAAATTAAATTGTTATCTTTTGGCAATAAAGGTTTTTGTGTCTCATCAAAGGAAAGAACTGGTAGTAGGTAGTCAGTGGTTCAGTTACAAATGAGAAAAAAACACACTACAAAGGTTGCCAATATATATATATATATATATATATATGAGTAAGGCTACGGTGCTTTGCAAAGTAAACCACCCCGTTTACTTCGGGCTACTTTTTGGATTTTGAAAATCCAAACAACCGATCCGAACCGTTCAACATGTTCTAAACATTGAAATGTGCTTGGAGACCAAATTTTACATTTTTTGGAATTTTTTTACTATTTATTAAGGCACTTTGAAAATCGCTGATCCGACGGCGAACAGTAAAAAACAGTAAAATTTTCTGGATCACCAGATCAGAAACTTTCAAAGTGGCTTAATAAATAGTAAAAAAATTCTAAAAAATGTAAAATTTGGTCTCCAAGCACATTTCAATGTTTAGAACATGTTGAACGGTTCGGATCGGTTGTTTGGATTTTCAAAATTTAAAAAGTAGCCCGAAGTAAACGGGGTGGTTTACTTTGCAAAGCACCGTAGCCTTACTCTATATATATATATATATGTATATGAGATAGCCTAATGTCATAACGTTATAACTTCGGTCCGAAGTTATAACGAGTTGTTTTTGCAATTTCAAAATCCAAACAACCGATCCGAACCGTTCAACATGTTCTCTATATTGAAATGTGTTTGGAGACCAAATTACATTTTTTGGAATTTTTTTGCTATTTATTAAGCCACTTTGAAAATACTGATCCGGTGGTCCAGAAAATTTTACTGTTTTTTACTATTCACAGCAGATCTGCGATTTTCAAAGTGGCTTAATAAATAGTAAAAAAATTCCAAAAAATGTAAAATTTGGTCTCCAAGCACATTTCAATATTTAGAAAAAGTTGAACGGTTCGGATCGGTTGTTTGGATTTTAAAAACTAATAAACGACTCGTTATAACTTCGGCCGAAGTTATAACGTTATGACATTAGGCTATCTCTATATATATATATATATATGAGAAGGGTTCCAATGCACCCTCTTTTGGTGCACCTAACGTGCACCCAAAACTCATATCTTCATTTTCAAAGTTCAAATAGTCGATTCGAACCTTCCAACGTGTTCTTCATATTAAAATGTGCTTGGAGACCAAATTTTACATTTTCTGGAAATTTTTTACTATTTTTTCAGAATTTTTGAAAATCATCACTTTTCTGAATTTTAAATTATTGTTTAGTTTAATAAAAAATTCTGAAAAAATAGTAAAAATTTCCAATAAATGTAAAATTTGGTCTCCAAGCACATTTTAATATGAAGAACACGTTGGAAGGTTCGAATCGACTATTTGAACATTGAAAATGAAGATATGAGTTTTGGGTGCACGTTAGGTGCACCAAAAGAGGGTGCATTGGAACCCTCCTCTATATATATATATATATATATATTTTTTTTAAAAAGAATATTTTCTGAGATGCAGGAATAAAACACATGATAAACTGAATTGCAGGCTTGGGTCTTTTGTGATATAGTCATCTAGAATTGCAAAAGAATTCTTAGTTCTGAATTTAACTAATGACTCATTTGATTGAATAGTTGACTAAAAACAAATAATAATGTATATTTTGTTTTTCTTTAGGTTGCTTGCTACTTCCATTCCAAGTACAAGTCAAGCCAATCCAGCACTTACAAGAAGAATGGTTTAGTCTCTACTCCCTATCCACTTGAATTAGTTTTTTGTTTGTCTAATTCTTTACATTGTTTGCCTATCTATTTGTTCCTTCAAATATCTGAATGTTGCTTTCTTCTTTTTTTCTCTCTCTCTCTCTCTCTATATATCACCTTATTAGGTCAAACTGCTAGCATTCGCTATGGAACTGGGGCTATTTCTGGTTTCTTCAGTGAAGACCAAATTACAATCGGTGATCTCGTAGTCAATGATCAGGTTTTTTTTGTCTTCTTCCTCTTAATGAAGTTTTGCCTTTTTCCTTTCACTATTATTCTGAGTCTCTTTAATACTGATAATAAATTTCAGGCCTTTATTGAAGCCACTAGGGAACCTAGTGTGACATTCTTGGTTGCAAAATTTGATGGAATTCTTGGTCTCGGTTTTCAGGAGATTTCGGTTGGAAATGCCACACCTGTCTGGTATTATTAAATCCTAATGTAGTTAATTCATAGTATAGGAAAGGGTTAAATAAAATGAAGTACCTGTCAGTAAATATAACTTAGTAGTACGATAGTCAATTTACAGATTAGGAAAGGTTTTACGTAAATGGAGCACTTGTAAGTAAAGTTTCCATGTGGCACAGATTTTCCTGTTTATAAATGCCCTATTGGAGAACTCCAATAAACCTAGAGATATAAAACATAAAAGTATTGGTGTACTGTGTACTAAACAAGGAATGAAGGATTTAAAATGTATCTGTATATTCATTATAAGTTTAATATCAGCAATGCGTAATAAATAATTTAGGGCACTAACAATAGTTCTAACTCAAAAACAGGTACAATATGGTGAGCCAAAACCTGATAAATGAACCAGTGTTTTCCTTCTGGTTTAACCGTAAATCAGGGGATGGAGAAGGTGGTGAGGTTGTATTCGGTGGGGTCGACAGAAATCATTTCAAGGGAGAACATACTTATGTGCCTGTCACATCGAAAGGTTATTGGCAGGTTAAACTCATAAACCCTTTTGCTGTTTAATTTTTGTTAGATATATTTACATGAGCTGTTAATTTGTTTCATACTCTACATAACTCTGTTATATACAGTAAGTGCAGCTCTTGGTGCAGGTAGCAAGTATCTCCAATGTTGCATCTCAGTAAGATAATAAAAGAGGACACATCTAACTATTTTTAAGATATACAGATAAAATGATGAATACTTCTAGAGGGAGATAATCTTTTCGATTTATATACAATTATACCGAACTAATCTGCTGGGGTTTGTTCGAGATCTTGGTAGAATTACTGAGATAAATGGTATCATGAAATAAGTATATTAGAAAGAAAGAAAAAAAGATGAAACAAGTAACATCTGCATGTAACTTTCAAGTAGAGCTTATTTACCATACTAAATTTAAACTGCAACTTCTAATAATTTACCGTACTCCTTGTGCAGTTTGATATGGGAGACATTCTAGTTGGCAGCCAATCAACTGGTACGAACATACGTTTGCTATTCCACTAGAATTAATATTTTTTACAACTTCTGATCTCAAACTTCTGGTGTAAACCGACTTTTTTCGTTATTATTTACTCATGCAGCTGATAATTTCAGGTTTCTGTGCCAATGGTTGTGCTGCCATTGCTGATTCTGGGACTTCTTTGATTGCGGGTCCCACAGTATGTGCCTTTCATCATTCAAATTTCTTTTTGCAAAATTTAACAGAAGAATAGTATACTGCGAAAGTAAAAAAATACTAAGTGGATATTTAATGAACCATGGAATAAACTAAGATCTATCCTCTTTGGTGATTGTATTGCAGAGTGTTATTGCAGAAATAAACCAACAGATTGGAGCTGCTGGTGTACTTAGCGAGCAGTGCAAGGCTGTAGCTGCACAATACGGTGAAATGATTATTGAAAAGCTTATTGCAAAGGTATTATATATGTACCTTCTCTTACAATAAAGCAGTTTGGTTGGTGATTTTATTTGGACATAAAATAATTTACCATGGTTCTTAAGGATTATCCATTGTTTCTCACATGTGCAAATCACACTATTTCTTCTCTTGTCTTATCTAAGAACATATATGTCAGTAAAATTAAGAAGATATTAAAAACAGTTGTCGAGCACTAAATAGAAATTAATTTAATTTTAATTTCTAAACCTCTACACTCCTGCAATTAGCTTTTAATTTCTTTTAGTGGTCATGTCAGCAATTATTACTATGGAAGAGAGAATGAGAGCCAACAAAAACAATTAGAAAGTGATTTAAGAAAACTTTCTAAATTAGAAATTTGCGTTACATCCCAGAAATTAGAATAGAAAAACCACGCGTGCTTTTAGAAATAAAAAAGAAATCCCAATGTAGATGCTCTAAGTCTTGTGTGTTAGTTGCAAGTAAAAACTTAAATGCATGGTCATAGCAAAGATGATAAAATATTGGATTAATTTGGGGGAAAAAAATCTAAAATACTAGTGTTAGTTTGTTACTGTTAGAAAATTTTATTGCACTTCCGTCGTTTTCTTATAAACAGGAAGACCCGGCAAAGGTGTGCTCGAGCATTGGGGTTTGTTCTTTTGATGGGTACCGTGGTGTCAAAGCAGGAATTAGGAGTGTGATCGACAGAGCAACGACAGGTGTTACCGATGCCATGTGTACCTACTGTGAATTGGCGGTGACCTGGATGGAAAACCAGATCAGTCAGAACAAAACTGTCGAGCAAATAATCAACTATGTTGACAAGGTGAAGTTTTGGTTCCAATTATATACATTATCTGTTGTATATTAATTTTTTAAATTTCTTTGTTGTTTTAATTCTTTTTTCCTTCTTCAGTTGTGCGAGCGGTTGCCTAGCCCCATGGGCGAATCAGCTGTCGACTGTGATAGTGTTTCCTCCATGCCAAATGTTTCTTTCACCATTGGTGGTAAAAATTTTGAGTTGACACCCGAGCAGGTAATTACTTCAGGGAAATGTCTTTTTACTGTTGGTACTATAATTATTTCTCGTTTGATTTGGTACATTACATCATCCTTCTTTACAATCACTTGTATATATAGATATAGTAGATATTGTTGATATTATCTTATTACCAGTTGTTGGCTATTGTCTGCCTTTACATGTAAAATAATTTTGTTTAACTAAATTGGGATAATATATATATATGTATTTATTCTATGTACAGTATGTTCTCGAGGTCACTCAAGGAGGGACATCTCAGTGCATCAGTGGATTCATAGCTTTGGATGTGCCTCAAGGACCTCTCTGGTAAACTCTTGTGATAAGTTCTATTTTTATTTTTATTTTAAGCCACATTTGGTTTTCCAACCAAGTTTAGTTTTCACAGAGTTTTCGCATTGACGGTTTTTGTTTTATTTTTTTTCCTTTGGCGCAGGATTCTGGGCGACGTGTTTATGGGTGCATATCACACTGTGTTTGACTATGGAAATCTCAGGGTCGGATTTGCTGAAGCGGCTTAATTAGTAACTACTAGCTCCTAAAGTTCGTTCTCTAGTAACTTTACAACAAGTTTAGTAGTTACACTATGTATATATAGCTGAAATGCAGCATCTAGCTCTTGTCGTAGTACCTTCTATTATGTTACTTACTGATATATGGTCGATTGTTCGTCATATAATGTAGTATGCTATAGTTATGTTGTGGTAGTTTGGTCTTTGGTAATATATTATCTTTGTTTCTCTCAAGTTTATATTGCATAATTTTCACAATATTGATGAGATGAACGATAGAAGAACAGGGAATTGGACATGTAAATACTAACTGCAATCAAAAGGGGTAGGGTATTCGGCAATTACAAAGTACGAAATTAAATTTGTATTTTGTGGAAAATTAAAATTTTGTGTGGTTGATACTTTTTAAACAAACAAGTGAATGGTGTGCTAGGAACGGTGGATTAACCCTAAGCTAAAACGCTCCCCATCAAGTAAAGCATATAAACTTGGAAAAAGGGCCGTATTGGGTTTTTGTGGGCTCAAACTGAGCATGATCAGATGTCCACATTTTGAGCCCATATATCTCCTGGGGTAAAGGCGTAACTAGCAAACAATAATGTCAAACTCTAGAAGAAAATAGACGGTCACAACAAAAATAATTCAGGTAATGTAATATATGAAATGATTCTTTATATATCAATATCAAACAAATAAATAGGAAATGACGGCGCACCTAATCTTCTCTCTATAGATTGGTTTTTGTACATAATATCTTCTGGCTAACGATCTTCCTTGAAGAAAAAAGAAGAAAATTTTGTAAGTGTCATTTTCTAACAGTAACATCACACTACTACAACCATGCGGTTGTTTTGTGTGATCTTGTATCATATTATTGTTCATGTTGACAAGAAATTAGAACCAAATCAACGTGTAATTATATATTGTTCCACAATATCTGCCACAAAAAAGAGAACTAATTAATGATCTTCTAGAAGACAATCATGTTTATGTGTTGCAGTTACTTGTGGTTAATGATCTCTCTCTAGTCTACTGCTCGTACTAATACTTTAGTGCTACCAGTGACCGACCCGCCTGAGATATTAAATACTGTTACAGAAGATAAATTGAATAATATTTTGTTGGTTTTTATTTATTAGCCCAAATTTTAATTGCAGAGTACGTAAGATAAAACCTTGAACTCTACAACGAAGCAAAGATAGTACAATTCGAGTTATTTGAA
The DNA here is from genome assembly GCA_025461045.1 of Carex parvula. Lineage (NCBI taxonomy): Eukaryota > Viridiplantae > Streptophyta > Magnoliopsida > Poales > Cyperaceae > Carex > Carex parvula. The sequence goes on along the minus strand of JAJGRW010004395.1, from coordinate 123,205 downwards.
TTTGTCTAATAAACTATATCATATGTTCACTGTATAAATAATGCGTTCATCTTTATTGAATATTTAAAAGGCATGAAAATACTTATTCCAAGTAAGAAAAAAAAATCAAACATAAAAATTTGTATTTTGTTATGTAAAAATGATGATGAATCAAATCATTGAATAAATGCAGATGTCAAATGAATGTGCAAATTAATATTGCCACACATACACCATAATATAAAAACCATATTAATGAACTACGGAAGAAAGAAACGGAGAATATAGTTAGTGCTTCGAAATTATAATCATTACCAAGCATACAAAGTATAAATTGCTTTATATCCTATTGTTCATTTTTTTTTATTCATTTCCTACTGTTCCTATATACAAGCTATGGAAGACGAGGGAAGGGGTTGATGAGTATATAATCAAATTCGATCAAATGTTTGATTGATCGCCACTTTGATATGTGTTGAGATTCATGTCTGTTTATATTTATGGGACACCATATTTAATTTTCACACGGAGCTTTATGTGGATCGAACAATCAAAATTGAACATCGACCGAATTTAGTCCGATGCATATCGGATAGATTAATATGGAATGGACTCTGCTGCTTTTCTTAGAGAAAAATATAGGTCTTGCTTTTTCTATCTCAACCATTCAAAGTCGTTGAAATTTGTGCATGAAAAAAGTTCCTTTATCGAGATACATGAATGAAAAATTTTAAATAGTTGGGATCAAGAGAGCAGGAATCCTGCGAATCCGATTTATGGTGGAAATAAATACTGTGCCACACCAAATCCGCTACAGAGAACCAATAATGAATAGATTAATATTTAATACCAAAGCTAGTGAGGCAAGCAAACTAGAAATTAGGAAAGAGGAGCTTTGATTGAAAAGCCATGTGCAGGTACTTTTTGTCAAAGAGGAAGACCCAATTTGGAATCTCTCTCTCTCTCTTCACAATCTTCCAAGACTAATAAAAGCTATCAATCTTAGCAGTGTTTTAATACCAACGGTCATTAAAAGAGTGCAATTAATAAAAAAGGTTCGTTTAGACAAAAAAATACATATATAGAACTCGTTTGCACTTGCTGATTGGTTGGCAGCGTGTACCCACGTGGGAATGATTTGGGAGCTATGGATCATATCTCAGTCAACACCTCTCCGAATATTTTCTTTGTCCCAACTCCCAACTGGAGACCATGCGCTGATAGGCTGATACGCGTCTCCTGTTTGTACGGAGTGCAAAGTGCAAACTACACTACCTGTCTTAGACTAATCGTACACAAAGAAGAGAAGAAACCTCTTTTGGGCCAACCGGCCAAGGTGTCAAGTGCTAGGGTAAGGTAGCTTCCTTTTATTTATTATTCTCTAATACTTTAATACATAAAATTCAGAATGGAAAATTACAAAATGCCCCCCCCCCCCCCTCAGAGTTGCCAACTATTTTTTCAGGGAAGTAGGATATAACTTTTGTATCTGAAATATAAATTTGTGGATAGTCATCCAACAATTTTTTAAGATAATTAAAGATGGGACCTAACCTTTTACATTTATATATTCATAAAAAAATCTCTATTTAAAAATCTAAATAATATACGACCACAAATACGAAAAATATTTGAGTTAAAAAGCAAATTAAAAGTGTATTAGGTAGTTTGATAGCTTATGAAAACTATTGGTATCAGAGGAGTATAATTGTTATATAAAAATAGTACAACTTAAAAGTAATATAAAAATTATTGTCCAAATCGTTCTAAATAATAATAATTATAATTATTTAGTATTTTATAACGTGTCATTAATATGCACCCATTCATTTAGGTCAATGTATAATTCATTTCTTTGACCTAATCAAATGCATAAATTGTAATGTAACTAAATGGTTATATTACGGTCATAATTAATCACCACATCAATACATACAATCTTGTCTATATAAACCATATTCTCTTGTCCTTTGAGATATATTTAAAACTAACAATATGTATAGGGGTGTCAATGACACCCTTTTATCCGTTTACTCTACCTGTGCCGTATTCGATAAGACAGTATGAGTAAAATTATTTTTCATAAACTTATTAGTACGGGTATAGACAGAGATTTTTTCGTTATCAAAACGGGTAAGAGTACGGATAAAAGTTATTCCGTATCCGTTACTTGATCAGGTAATTATAAAAAAAATTATATGTACTACATATATTAATGACCAATATATGAATATCCATTCTCCAACTACTCTTTGTAGTTGTGCTACACTTAACCATTAAAATATGTAAATAAAATTTCAGCAAATTCTAATAAAATTTAGACCTCTAAAACACATATATATGTCTGAAATGAATGTATTTTAATGTTTTATTTATTAAATAATAAAAAATATTATATTAGCACTACCCGTTATTTATCCGCTACCGTTTCGTCATCCGACAATCATAACGGATAAGGGTAGACTATGGATAATGTAAATCGTAGCAGGTAAAGGTAGGATACGGACAAGATCAATTTGTAACGAGTGCGGATACGAAAAATACTTCCATCCGACCCTTACCGTTACCATTGACACCCCTAAATATGCATGAAAACCTCTTTTCCTCCAATATCTCTATATTATCATGCTGGGTATTAAATGAGCTCCCTGTTATCTTCTATGCTAAAATAATTAAAGTACAACCTACTAATAATTTGGAGTTATTTCACGGACCTCGCATGTAAGGAGAATACACCTTAGAACAAAATTCACTCGCCTGAGTAAAAACATTTTAATTATAGTATTTTCTATTAAAAGATTTTATTCATAGAGTTTACTTTAAAATATTTCATCAATTTATTATTCTTAATCCCAATCCTGTATATTCTAAACCTACGTTCTAATAAATTCTGGAACCAACGCATAATTGTATACAATAAAAAAGAAAATAAAATTTAAATCAAGGAAGATGTAAGAATATATTGAATAAAGATTCATGCTTCTAAAATTTTTATGCTAAAAAAATGTTGGAAAATTATTTTTTTGATGAGAAAAGGTTGGAAATTTTGTAAAGAATTATACTTCAAAGATTGATTCTTGAATATATAGCATTTCACGTCATATATATTTACTAGCTAGAAGTACCATTCTCATTGGATTTCATGATATATGTACCATGTCAAATTGTTAACGTGTGCATGTTAAATATGAAATTAATTAGCTTCTTCATCTCTCTCCACACGTCATATCCGCTGTCTTAAACTCTTTATCTTATTTTGACTTGAATACTGGCGTCTCAAATTTCTCATTCTGTTTAGCACAATTTCTTTTGCAGATCATGTGCGTGCACAGATTATACAATTTGTTTTGAGAACTTGGGATTTGATTAATAAATTATAATATTCATATTGAAATAGTGCAAAGTTCAAATTACTATTCAAAATATCTCTAGTATTATCATAAATTATATATATATATATTTTTCTATTCAAAATAACCTAAGTATCATGACATAAACTAATTAATTATTTTTCTATTCAAAATAACATAAACATCATGTTATAAACTATCTATATTTTTCTATTTAAAAGCAAAAGCAATATGGATCTTGGAAAAAAATTGTCCTTAAAAGAAAATTTCAGTTTGGACCTTGAAATAAAATCTTATGTAGCATAGCGTGCGGTACACGCTATGCGCTATAGCGAACCACTATTACCGCTATAACAGTTGTAGTTGAAATAATGCACTTTTATCTCATAGCTTAGCGTTTAAGGTCTAAAAATGCTATAGCGTCATTATAGTGTGCTATTTAGAACACTGGTTATTTTTAGATTGAATAGTTAAATTTATCTGATTTTTATGAGGATATTATTTCATCTCAAGTTATCAGATGTAAAAGATAATCTAAAATAGCATCGGTATCATCTGATTTGAAAAGGAAACATGAACAGATAAATTGTGTTTACTTTTATTTTATTTTTTAGGGAGGAGGATTATTTGGATGAGTTATTAGTTGAATAACAGTAAAAAAAATCCCAAAATTACACGCATAAAATATAGTAGTTGATTAATTATAAAGTGTGGCAAAAATAAGATTTGTCATAAATATAAGCAGCTGTGTATCAATTTCTATTTCAGATGGACCGCTGCTTGTGATAAATAAATAAATAGGATGACGTGATAATACAAAAGTTTCATTATATAATACATGAATAATTTTCAAACATTAATTTTTTTAATTTATTGATTCATATAAAAATTGAATTGAAAAGTCATAATTTTTGTATGTGTATATTTAAAAAATAATATAAATCATATCTAACAGTTTTTTTGACACATATAAAAGTTAAAAAAATATTATAAAAAATTAAAAAATAAAGATGCGATGAAGACAAAAAATAGAAATATTTAAATAAAAAACATAAATGGCCAATAATTGAAAGGAAATTTTGGCTCAACTCCATCAGAAAGGAAACCTTCAAATAAATAAATAAAAATTGCCAATAATTAAAAGGAAAATTAATTAATCTTCTCTTGGAGGTTTCTCCCATATTTCCTTGTCTTGTACCTATCCCTAATTAACATTTGTCTTCGTTGTTACGTAATAGAGGTTGATTTAGAGATATGCATCGTTGTTCTCTTCATAGTAAAAGACAAACAGATCGAGTGACGAAATGCAATTTTTAGTACAAGACCGCAAGAGACTTACTAGACTTGGCTGAACAGTTACGGCGCTTCCCTTTGTTTTTCTACTCTGAAATTTTTTCCATAGAATGGTTTAAAATTATTAAATTAGCTTTTGAGTTATACTAGACATGTTAGACATCCATCGTATGTATCTGTGTGATACATTCTAAAATTATGTATATTTTGAAGTATAATAGAACTAAAATTGTTAACAATTAAATTTTCAAGGAAGAAGATATAATATGATATCAAATATATCATCATAAAATATACTTTCATATGCTAATTAAATCCTCCTTGTTATTAAATAGAAAATTTGACAACTAGTCTTTGGTCTACTAGCAAAGGTAATATCCTCCGTGTAGGAGGTCGTAAGTTCAAAATTTGAATGGGAGAATCTCTTGTTGATATTAAATAGTTAGATAGCTTGACTTTCAATATTTACTCATTAAACAATTTTTTTTATGATGATTTGATAACTGACACAAAAAAATCCGCTTAAGTTGCAATATAATTGCTAATTATAAGGGTGGGTGTATTTGTTTGAAGCTGATATACTTTATGACTGACACTACAATGTCATTATCTGTGAGGGTAAAGTGTTTTTTGTCGACGGTATCTTAGCGGATACTCATGCCGGTAATATCAATATGCTCAGAAATAACACTTTTATGTCGGTGTACCTTTGGTGATAGTCACTTTTTGTCCTCGCGAATATTGTCCCATTCTTATAGTGTGATGTGTTTACATGTTAAATATATAAAATTTTAAATGTTATTGAACTGAACTTACAATTTTTTTAATGCTTGACTTATACTAAATAAATTAAAAAAAATTATAAATTTTTTGTAGGTAATGTTAACACATCACTCGTGAAGTAGGTCAATTTCAACAGTTTGAATTCATTCTTTATTTTGAGATCATAGTATGACATATCAATATACTATCATCAGCACGCCCGTCTAACTTCTGTACACACAACATAGGTAAAAATGATTTTAGAGGAAGCGGGACCGGGTATATTAATTTTTCCTAGACTCCATGGTCTATGCGCTTTCAAAAAAGTTGGTGTCAAGGAAGGTCATGAAAACAAAAAAGGACAGGTCCAAAAAATCAGCTCAATAAAGACAACTTGAATGCACAAAGTAAATGTGGATAAAGAAAGATTTTGTTACAACCTCAAGTTATTCCAAACTGGTCATGCAATTGGTTGGGATTTCACACCTCAATTTCTTTCTCAATTGTGCAAAAATTGCATAAAGTTTATTTCAAACTCTCCTTTGACCAGTTGGTTTTTGTGTTGAGCAAAATATTAGAAAGCAATTAGTTAGGATGTGCACATGATTCACTAAAGACCAGGAATTAGTTAGGATGATCAAATGGAACAGCTGTTTTGGTATGGTTAGGTTACAAGTTCATTTGGAAGCTTGCAATGAACTTCATCTGCTCTTCTTCAAGGTTATTATTATATGATCTAATACTAACAAACAATATATGCAGTATATATCCAGTTGATTTTGTGGTTTATCTATTTGGATTGTTCTTGAGATCATCCTCGAAAATTGTGTCACCACAATATCAATATTAAAATTGAAGATATATAATATCATATTATGTTGTCGGTTTGAGAGAAATGTGAAGATTTAATTAGCCTTCAAATTTCAGACAATGGCATCAGTATTAGTTATTTTTTAAAAGTTCTACATAAATAGATTAAATATGCAAATAAGCAAAATAAAGTTTAGGTAAATAAAAGAAAAGCTTATAATGTTGAAGTTGTATCATCCATGGAAATTGTGTTGAATCATCCATCTGTATTTCTAATTTTATCTCTCATAATCATTTGTTGGTGTTTTATTTTTTGTCTACGTAAATTCTACGGCGCCATCGTTCTCTCCATATAACAAAATACAAGTGTCGACACCTGATTATATATATAATATATGTATTTGGTAATTAGGTACGGTACATGCATATAAGTATATCCAAGCAGTGATCACATGAAATGTATTATAATCCATACAAACTATACGGTCGTATCAAAATATCTCATAAGCTAACCATGACATTAGATTGTAAAGTCGTACCTGTCTCAATCTACAAGTCAAGTTCTAGGTGAAGTCATGAATACATTTAAAACCTCTAATGTGGTGCCATGTGAAATATCTAACTAAACATGAATTATTACACCTTGGATTCACACTTAAACCAGATTAATATTTATCTCTCTCTACACGTACCATCATGCAGTAGTTATTTATTGTCTCAAATGCTTACCCTTATAGAAACAAACAAAAACAAAACCTGTAGCTATCTTATCTCTCTGATCTGGCTAGCTAGTGTTTATCTTCTCTTGTATGATGTACGTGTTAATATATACAGCTGTTACATGCAATTTCATCACATACATTTTTTAATTTAATCTGGAACTGAATTCAACACCATATTTGCAGAGCATGCAAGCACATGATGGATATAATATCGTGTATATATATCACGTTTCAGCAATGGATCCATATAATTGCCATGATGGAACTATGCTATGATTAAATTGCTATGCATAAGGCGTAAGAAGAATTATAACATATATAATATGGATTTTTTTTTTTTGGAAAAGGTTGACGCCGTTACAGTGATAAATTACAAAAACATAATATGGATAAATATATTAACAACAGAAACAGTGATAAATTACAAAAACGTATGGATAAATATTATCAATGCTGATCTGACTTCATGTATACAAACTCTCTCTCAAATTCATGTATACAAAAACACACAAAAACTAAGACAAATATTTCCTTTTTGAATTTGAGTTGCCTTGTTGGACATGGAATGTAATTAATTCACACAAGTGCATTAATTCTTTCCACAAGAATAAATAACACCAGTACAAGTCAGATTTCTCTGCCTAATTAAGTAGAAATGTTTAGAAATTAAGTATAGGTCCTTTCCAGGAAACACCCATCTTAATTTGTGTGCTTCACGGTTTAGATTTTGTTAATTAAATTGATTGTTAGTTTTTTTAATCAGAGAAGAATATAACTAGCCACCAACATAAAAGAATAGTACTTTTATATGCATTAATTTATTATCTTGAAAAATATTATTTGAAGCAGAAAACTAAAAATTGTAGAAATAGCCTTCTAATTAACATACAATTAATATTTGACATTTTTAAACGATGATTCTTACTATCTTATGATGGATGACGAATTTCAAAATTAATTATTCAAATTTAATACTCATACTATCTAGCTAAACAATTTATAATTACGCATCCGCAGTTTTATTTTTTTAATTATTTTTTTGAAGATATCAAATAAATGTATCGTACGTAAAAATTGGATGTACACACTAGAACTGCACAAATTTTAGAATGAAATGGAAAAAAAAACTTCTGTTAATGCTGAAGTGCCTATATATTATTTCTCTCTAATCATACTTATATTCTAAATATACTAATCGAACAGATTTTTTTCTTTTGAGTAAGAATAAAGGTCAAGCCCTTAAATCCAAAGAATTTGCACACGTACGTATAATTATTATGAACCACGTTTAACCAGTATAATGTCTTTTATATATATATATATATATATATATATAGAGTAAGGCTACGGTGCTTTGCAAAGCATAGAGGCCTCCGTGCTTCGGGGCATTTTTGGGATTTTGAAAATCCAAACAACCCATCCGAACCGTTCAACATGTTCTAAATATTGAAATGTGCCTGGAGACCAAATTTTACATTTTTTGGAATTTTTTTACTATTTATTAAGCCACTTTGAAAGTGTCTGATCTGGTGGTCCAGAAAATTTTACTGTTTTTTACTGTTCACCGTTGGATCAGCGATTTTCAAAGTGGCTTAATAAATAGTAAAAAAATTCCAAAAAATGTAAAATTTGGTCTCCAAGCAATTTCAATATTTAGAACATGTTGAACGGTTCGGATGGGTTGTTTGGATTTTCAAAATCCCAAAAAATGCCCCGAAGCACGGAGGCCTCTCATATATATATATATATATATATATATATATATATATATATATATATATATATATATATATATATATATATATATATATCATATTAAACACTATAATAGATTATATACATGGTGGATAATATGAACATGACTAGCACCATCTATTGATCAAAGCATAGATATATTATTTTCTAATATATGTTACAAATATCTCTAAGAAGCCTGACTTAGACTATAGCTTGAAGAATCATTAGCAAATAATATATATAGAAATATAGATAGATATCCAAATAAATTAATATCTGAGATTACGCAAGTCATACAGACTCTTGACGCCTTTCTTGGGCGGCAATCCGGTCTATTAAAGCAAGCTTTAAATTATTTGCTAATTAATTAAGAATTATTTTAAATTAATTAAGATATCTTTGTTCTAAGCCCCTATTTTTGACTCTTGATTAATAATCGTCAGCATGACAACATCTATGCATGTGTACTCTTGTGATTTTATTAATTACCAATATATCAAAGAATGGTCATTTTTCGTTAATTATCTGTATACCAGTCTGGCTAGCGTGACATCCGTGTCATTTCAGTATATATACCACAAACCGCAAAACCTATCAAATTTACTTCAAACGATGAATACAAACTGTTCAAATCAATCTACTTCATTAGTTGTGCTTTTCCATGTAAAGTTTATAATTTTTTGAATTTATATAGTATCAACTCAAGCGGTCAAATGTGGAGTTTTAAGTTAATTTTAATGCATTTATTTTTCAACTTTTTTTTATCACTTGACCTGGTACTAAAATAACTCGTAAAAACATAAATTTTGCATCTAAACATATCACTCATAAAATAGGTCGGTTAGAACAGTTTGAATTCGTCATTTGAAGTCTATTAAATTTTTTTCGGAGTTGGTGACATATGACTTAATTTTAATGTATTCATTTTTTCAACATTTTTGACCGCTTGACTTGATACTAAATAAATTCTAAAAATAATTTATTTTGTATGTAAACACACAACTAATGAAATAGATTAGTTTGAACAGTTTTGATTCATCGTTTGAAGTCGATTCAATAAATTTTGCAATTAGTATTATAAGATTAAAATAACACTCATATCATATTAGCCGAACTCTGTAAAAAAATGCACTATGTTTTCCTTTGAAGGTACATATCATTACCTTTTAAAATTGGACCGTCTGATTAATTCTATTGGAGACTGAAGCGATTCTACGCAGTCTATCCGTTCCTCTTTTTTTTTTTTTTCTAAAGTTTCTATTACTTTGACTGTGTGTTTGTCCGGGAGATTTGTGCTCTGTGTACAACTGTAACGGGTCAAAATAGAGGGATATACGCTACATATACTTTCAAACTTCCACAAAAAAGTCTACGGCTTTGTAACAAGTTGCACGTGGGGTGCTTCGGCTTCCTTTCTCCAAGCACAAGCGCCAATTTGTGTACTGCCATGTGGATCGGTTGAGAAACATACTTTCTGTGCCTTCGACAGTGTTGTCATGTGTGCTGTAACACTGCCAATTTTTCCCCCTCAGTAGTCAGTACTTAATTTACCGAAATTTTTAATAATAAAAAATAAAATAAACTAATATCAACATTGAAAAACGATTTGGTGGAATTTCGAAATATGACAAAGACATTATGGTCCGTAATGTCCATGGGATATTATGGACCATAACAACCAGATTACCAACTTAATTACCCTATCAGCAACCGTAAACACACTGGCCGTGATGGTCCAAAACGGCCAGGGAGGTGAAGGAAAAAAAAAGAAAAGAAAAATCCGGGTCGTTATGGTCCATAACGGCCAGGGAGGCGCCGAAAAAAGAAAGGGCCATTATGGACCATAACGGCCAGGAGAGTAGCGGAAAAAAAAATAATTCGGGCCATTATGGACCATAACGGCCAGGAGAGTCGCGGAAAAAAAATAATTCGGGCCGTTATGGACCATAACGGCCTGTCGGCAGTACAGAAAATGCCCTGGACGTTATTCTCCATAACGGGCAGACCTCCAGACAGCTTATCGGGTCCTAGCAAAAAAAAAAGTAAAAATCTAGACGTTGTACTCCGTAACATCCGGACGATCTATAAATCAGGCGCTCCTCTGGCTTAGTCTGTACAACTCTCTCCTCTAATCTTAAAAAAAAAAAAAATCCTCTCTAAGAAAAGAAATTACGGCTTGTCGAACACCTCTTCCCTTGAAAATAAAGAAATCATCAATACAAAAGGTAAATTTTCAATTATATGTCATGTATTTTCAATTAAACCAAATCGAATGCTAATTTACAAAATTAAATCTAACAATAACCTAATTACACCTAATTAATCTAATTAACAAAATTAAACCTAATCGGATGCAATTCCACATAATTAAACCAAATCGAATGCTAATTTACAAAATTAAACCTAACAATAACCTAATTACACCTAATTAACCTAATTACTAATAACAATAACCTAATTAACAAAATTAAACCTAATCAGATGCAATTTCACATAATTAAACCTAATAATAATCTTGACAACAAATCCAACCTTAAATTATTGTCAATTTACAAAGTTCTACAATATTAAAAAAAAATAAAAAAAATACCTTTTAGCGGTACTGTGGTGAGGCTTGGCGGGAGTAGTTGTAGCTGGACGCTATGGAGAAGAACAGCCAGAGGTCTCTTTTTTTCTTCCTCCGTTGGTCTCGCGTAGCTCTCTCTCTCTTCTTCTTTTTTTCGGAAGGCTACGAACAAACAGAGAGGAAAAGAGACAGGGGTTACTTAGGCGCTCCAATAACAAAATCCTGGCCGTCATGGTTCCGAACGGCCTGGTTTTTTTTTTTCGGCTCATCCTGGCCATCAATGACCATAACGGCAAGCATTTTTTTTCTTTCGCCTCCCTGGCTGTTCTGGACCATAACGGCCCGTGTTTTTCTTTTCGGTGGTTAAGCTGCGCTGTTAATCTGGCTGTTATGGTCCATAACGTCTTTGTTATATTTCGAAATTCCGTCAAATCATTTTTCAATGTCGATGTTAATTTATTTTATTTTCTATTAATAAATATTTCGGCTCAAATTGTATACTGCCATGTGGATCGGTTGAGAAACATACTTTCTGTGCCTTAGACAGTGTTGTCATGTGTGCTGTAACACTGCCAATTTTATGCCTGATTTTGATAAAATGATGCAGGATATTTTTACCTGTACTTAATCAGATGTTGTGAACTATTTTCATTTTAAAATTGTAATTTTGGTACAATGTTTGCTTATTTTTTTTCCAAAAATTTACTCAATGCAATAAAATATTATATGTGTCACTTGTAAGGGAAAAAATATACGTCAATTATATACAACGCTTATCATTTTTTTCATTTACTAGTACAATCCAAGTAGCTAGCTAGTTATAAAAATACTTGTAGTGTTATTAGTGTATGTTGCTTAATTACTAAATCGGACACTCGAGCACAGTTTTATGGCAGTTTGAAATTTCGTCGTCGTTTTTCGCCTTTTCAGTGAAGATATTGTCCGTATTCATATGTAATTTAGCGTAATTTACCGTATTTTAGCGTAATTTAATGTAATTTAGCGTAATTTAACGTAATTTAGTGTTATTCAGCGTAATTTAACATAATTTCAAGTAATTTAGCATATTTTTTAGTATAAATATGATAATTATACATCAAAAGAAGTAATCTAACAAAAAACCCAGCTAATGTGGGTATATTTATTAATAAAAATGTCGGAAACTAGGGTTTAGAAATTAGAGTTTAGGATTTACGGTTTCTTTTAAATATCACTAATTTTTATAAATATGTTATGTGAAAATTGTAAATCATTTAATGTACGGTAATTTTTAAGGTTTAGGGTTTTATAAATTGTTCAAAAAAAGAGTTTAGGGTTTAGAGTTTAGCATAATTTAAAGTAATTTAGTGTAATTCAACATAATTTAACATAATTTCAAGTAATTTAGCGTATTTTAGTATAAATATGCTTAAAAGAAGTAATCTAACAAATATTTAAAAAAAAATCTGAATTTTTAGCGTTAGAATTCAGCATCTTGATATTCATATTGTCTAAAAAAAAAAAAAATAGTGGACCGCCCCACCGGGGGGGGGTCAGCTATGGGTAGTGGAATGCCCGCACCCCCCCCCCCCCCCCCCCCCCCCCCGCCCCCGCCGCTGGGCGGTCTGCTATGGATTCTGGACCGCCCCAGGAGAGGGCGGTTAGGGCATTTTTAATAAAAATTTACCTTTGAGAGCAGATTTGTTAATTTTTTTTTTGAGGTATTAATAAAAATGTCGGTAATTTCTACCACAAAGTAGAAATTTAATTTCCCTGATATTTACTATATTTTATATTTTTTCTAAACATACGTATCAAAGAATGGAAACTCCGTGGTGATTGCAATATGCTAGTTGGGCGTCTAATATTTTCATTTTTTATGACTGGGATACATATACTTCACATTATATAAAATCTGGAATTTTCCCAAATATATATATAGCGCAATATATATATTATAAATGTTCCTGTTTAAGTATTAATTTGCTAATTTTTGTAGACTAGTAGTTAAACTGTTAGAGTAGTTGCAAGTTGCTTATTTATTTATCTAACTTGGTAGTACTAACTTCCATTATTTGGCTTGTAATTAATTGATGCTGGTATAAAGGCAAGCAATACATATTGCCATTAAGTGAATAAGTGAGATAAAATATGAGAGTATACTAGCAACTGCTGTTTTCATGGGGTTGAATAGACATGGCATGGGCCGTGGGACCTCTCCATTTCTTTTTTAATTTATTAGAATAAAATTAAAAGAGATTAGAGAGAAGTCTCAATTAACGGTGACCACATGAAGACCAGATCCACCAATGAGGGATGTGCTTCCATGGGGCCCATGCTACTTGGTTTGGTTCCACCTCTACAACGTGCGCCTCTACAAATTTTTATTATTGTATTAATTTTATTTATATGTATTTATATATAACGACATATAAAGTGAAAAAAATTATTATATCTTATTTTGCTTTGCTTCGATGTACACCCAGTTTGTCTATCCTGGCCCAAAAATATTTTGTAAATATGACATGTTTTGTTTTTGTCAGAAAAATTAAGAAAATATATTTGTGTTTAAATTAATTATAATATTATGCTCTACTTTGGACAATTTGTCCAATCCTATCATATTTTCTGGCTTTGTCCGTGCATATTATATTAGCTAGTTTTATTGATAGAAGTCTCTTTATAATGATTATAATTATTTTAAAATTAATGTTCATTGAAAGTTCAATTACAATTTGAGCTTTCTTTCCCTTCAGAGTCGCTGCAAAGAATTTTTGAAAGGCCAATTTTATTTGTATGGTTTCAATTATTTGTAAGTTTTTCAGACCGTTTATAGTCGCATTTTATGTATTAGTGTATATATATCATGAAAAGTGAGTCATAACATGTCTAGTACGAATGGTAATGTTCGTCTCTCTACAAAGAGACAACTTTAATTTTCGCATGAAATATCTAAAAAAAAAAAATGCCGCAATTAAGGAAGAGCTCTTATTCCAAAAAATACATATCATATCATATATATATATATATATATATATTGAAAAGATGTTATAAAATAGGAGATGTACAGTTTCAAACACCATGACATTGAGTTGCTGTTGAGATCAGATATTTTTAATTAATTATGTTATAAAAAAAAATTTGATTTATTTTCTACCACAAGGTTATTTTAATATTTAGTGTTCACGTAGATAGAAAATAATTAACAATATGATCAATCAGTTGAGTAGAGGCGAAAGTTATGGTTGGGACTTGAAAAACCATTAGTATAAATTATATTAATTTGTCAACCAAAATGAGCTGGCTTGATGACTTTTGTGACTGTTTGGACGCAAACAGCTCGAAAGACTTAGAATCGCCGTTGACTCTTCCCCAACATCTGCGCCATCTGCATTTGCACTTTCCATGTACCATCCTAATCTCACTTATATCTTATTATACTATTTCTCAATTTTGTATTCTAGTTAGCATTAAAATTATGCTCATGTAATACGATTGTCATCTCCAATGTCAATGTGACCATATGTCGACTCATGCATATATACACTTATAGTTTCAAGTTCTAAAGAAATCATAATTTGTTAGTTAATTTTTCTTTTTAATGATATTTCGTAGGTTCTATCCACTCACACACCTCATTCTTGTACATGCGTGATTCAAATTCTTATCCTCTAGAAAGAGAACTTATGCTACTACCAATTGCACTAAGCAGCAAGCAGTAAATTTTATTTTACCTTAGTAGACAAGGCAAATGATTGCTAGCTACCAAGAGTAAAACTGGACTAAGCCTTCCTATATATTGTAATTTTATTCATTAAATTTTGTAATTATTGTATGTATTAATATTTTTTAGCATGATTCTTTATAAAGTGAAATTACACTACATTAGTTTTTCAGCCTCTCAATCTCAAATTTTAGTTTTGGCGCCCAGTTAGTAGATGGCCTTTTTATTACTCATGCAATATATTTGGTAATACTAATGGCATTTAATGCCAACAATAGATGCACTAATGTTATATATGTTAATATGTACGTAAGATGTTCACATCGTAATGATTTAATAACATGTCATAATGGTATCGTGTTATATGTATTAAAATTTATATATTTTCAGAATATAAGGTTTAGTGTAGTGGCAGAAGGCCTCGTCTCTCTTCGGAGAGACAAATGTTTAATTTTCAAAAATAGTATCTAAAAGAAATTGAAGTGTACTAAGGACCTTTAACAATTAAGATATATCTTTTTTTATATATACTTTTCTATGTAAAATTTTGTAGTATCTTGGAATTTTATGTTTGCTGGTGTGGAAGGTATGATTATATGAATATGAATAGTAAGTATTATTTAATGCTTCTTATAGTTCATGCATAACTTGGAATAATCTTTATTACCTGGAATCATTGTTGAAGGAAGAAGAGATGGAGATATGAAACATAATGTAAATATATGAAGTACTTGTCGATTGGGCAACCTAGCTGTTATTGTCTGACCAGTTTTGCAATAAATAAAAAATTGCAAATGATATCTTTCATTAAGTAAGAAAGATACTTAGCAAATTAATTATTTCGGTCCCTATATGACTTTTGACCAAGCTAATACTTTCTTTTGCAGTAGTTATTATATATTTACATCACTAATTAATATATAATGAATTTCAAACTTTACAATACTTGTCATGTTGTAACTAGCTCGCCATTGCATGTATATATAGACAAATCTAAATTTGAAATGAAAAGAATTAACCATCATTACATTCATGGTTTTTAATTAATCCAATTAACTTCTTCTGATAATGATATCAAAAAATGACGAAGATGGGCCTTTAATTTGTCTATTACTATATATTGACTAATTATATAATCCAACTACCATGAATCCATGATGCGTATATATATATTGGTCTTGTTATGAAGCTTCGTTTGTAAGATTTGTCACAAATAAATATATTTTGAACCTAGGTTGCGACTTCAAACATCTTCCATGTGAATTTTGAATTTTAATTAATTCGATCGATATATATACCAAACAACTTTTCTCATTTGGTTTGACTATTAATTGGACCGGGTCCATATTTGTTAGGCCAGCACATGCCAAAATTTAAGCAATAACACAAATGCATTAGATGATATCATGATACCGTGGAGCATATATATGCAAAGAACTTATAAATAATATATGTTTGTCCTTAATTTATTAGCATAAATTAAGATTATCTCTTTAAAGCCATTTATCTTGAAGGAACAATTCCACCGATTTAACCATTTCATTTTTGATAATTTGCTGGCATTTCGCTATAATAAGCTATTAAACTATTTTTTTAGAGCTATTAATTAATAATTGCACGGGAACATTTTATCCCAATTAAGTTGGTCCAAAAATTAAGTATTAACAAGTGTAACACAAGAAAGATGCAATTAACCAAGAGGGTTTGATGAGCACAACTCCAAAAGTATATCGGATCGGCTTCAAACGACGAATCCAAACTGTTGAAATTCATGTACTTCATAAGTGATGCATGTACCTGCAAAATTTTGAAAGTTTTGAATTCATTTGCTACAAGGTCAAGCCGTCAAAGAAATGATAAAAAATGAATATATAAAACAACTTATAAAATGTTCATTTCTTTGACGGCTTGACCTTGTAGCAAATGAATTCGAAACTTTCAAAATTTTGCATGTACATGCATCACTTATGAAGTACATGGATTTTAACGATTTGAATTCGTCGTTTGAAGCCGATCCGATATACTTTTAGAGTTGTGCTCATCAAATTCTCTTAGTGAGTACATCACACCCTAACTTTGCTCTATATATTTTATGTGGTAATTATTATTTCAATCCGTCCATGGTCATATTATTATGATCACATGTAGGTTCCAGCATTGTTATCATTGCATTCAAATAATATTTTTTAAGAATAGGATAGGCAAAAGTTTCATCCATTTCCCCCTGCTTAATTAGATTTAATATATATTAATTCATGATACATTACATAAATTTGATAATTAATACTTTGTTCATACAAAATTCATAAACTTTCTTTGTACAGAATTGTCTTTGTTTGATAACTATGAATACTTGAAAAAAAAATGAACTGTTTAGGAAAAAATTAAAGGTTCTTTTTTTGGTACGACAATTTAAAATGATAATTATATTTGTTGTTCGAGTTAAACAAATAAAAAAAATACCGTATCAATTAATACTTTTGCATCAATTAATATATATATATATATATATATATATATATATATAGAGTGGCTAATATCAAAACGTTTGTACCAAGGCCCTCGTGCAACCAAGTCTTTTTCAGATTTTCAAAGTCCAAACAGTCGATCCAAACCGTTAGATGTTCAATCTATATTAAAATATGCTTGGAGACCAAATTTTATATTTTTTGGAATTTTTTTACTATTTATTAAGCCACTTTGAAAATTACTAATCACGTGGTCCAGAAATTAGTTGCACTATTTTTACTGTTCATCCCGATCAGTAATTTTCAAAGTGTCTTAATAAATAGTAAAAAAATTCCAAAAAATGTAAAATTTGGTCTCCAAGTAGATTTTAATATATATAGCCACTCTCTCTCTATATATATATAATATATAGAGAGAGAGAGTGGCTAATATCAAAACGTTTGCACCAAGGCTCTCGTGCAACCAAGTCGTTTTCGGATTTTCAAAGTCCAAACAGTCAATTCAAACCGTTAGATGTTCAATCTATATTAAAATCTGCTTGGAGACCAAATTTTACATTTTTTGGAATTTTTTTACTATTTAGTAAGCCACTTTGAAAATTGCTGATCCAGATGAACAGTAAAAACAGTGCAACTAATTTCTGGACCACGTGATCAATAATTTTCAAAGTGGCTTAATAAATAGTAAAAAAATTCCAAAAAATATAAAATTTGGTCTCCAAGCAGATTTTAATATAGAGATCACATCTAACGGCTCGGATCGACCGTTTGGACTTTAAAAATCTGAAAACGACTTAGTTGCACGAGAGGCTTGGTGCAAACGTTTTTATATTAGCCACTATATATATAGGACAGTGCTACGGTGCTATGCCTAGCATAGAGGCCTCCGTGCTACGGCTCAATTTTTGAGTTTTCAAAATCCTAACGGTCGATCCGAACCGTTCAACATGATCTCCATATGAATATGTACTTGCAAACCAAATTTTACATTTTTTAAATTTTGTTTACTATTTAGTAAGCCACTTTGAAAAAACAGTAATTTGTACACAACAGTAAAATCTTCTGGACCATTGGATCAGCAATTTTCAAAGTGGCTTAATAAATAGTAAAAAAATTCTAAAAAATGTAAAATTTGGTTTGCAAGTACATATTCATATGGAGATCATGTTGAACAGTTCGGATCGACCGTTAGAATTTTGAAACTCAAAAATTGAGCTGTAGCACGGAGGGGCTATATATATGCTACGCGTAGCATATTAGCCAGATTTATATATATATATATATATATATATATATATATATATATATATATATATATATATTTTACCTAGCCCGGCCATACTTGCAAAATATTGACACGTATCAAGCTCTTGTTGATTTGATAGATTTGCAAGAGCCGTGTTTAGAAATATGTAAGATGAAATTAACATTTTCCCATAACCAAACAAGATTAACGTAACTTTTTCTTATCCAATATATATTAATAAAAGAATGATCGTTACATGGTTATTTCAACGGTTGGTAAATGCGTTGCAGATTTGGTTTTGGAAGAGGAAAATTAATAATGAAACAAGATCGAGGTGAATTTTTTCCAACTACAAGAGCTTGTTTCTACAAGGCAACAAAGTGTAACAAGAAAATAAAAGAAAATGGGGAGATAGGAATTCCGTTTTATTGATTAATCACCCTGAATTCAAAACTGTTACATCCAGTGTTATTAGAACTGGATCAAACATAACGGTTTGATCGAAGAAAATCAGAGGCAAAGACTATATATATGCTGGTTCGATCGGTTTGCTGATCAGAAAATAATACATATTAAAGGACTGGTTGAAACCGGGTTAACCAACCGATTTTTTTTTTAAATACAGTGAATCGTTTAGCAAAAAAAAAAAAAAAAAACTTTAGCAGAATTTCTGTCTCTCTCTCTCTCTCTAATTCCACTCTAGGCTAGAGATGGTGTTTTAGCTTACTGTACACTGCTATATATTCTCTCTCTAGATCTCTTTATACTGTCTAGTAAACTTAAGATGAATTAATTAGAGCTTTCTTGTTTTAGCTGTACACTGCTATATCATAAGCATAGAGATGGTGTGTCATATGCAACAGGAGTTTTATACTTTTATGCATAATTTATTTGTTGTATTGGTATACAAAATTCTTTTGACGAAATTGTAGCAGTTCTCCATTGAATTTTTCATTGATTACATGTTTTCTTGATAAAATGCAAGAACATTTATTATATGGCATGTTAGATTAGCAAGAGTTAGTATTAATATCTACTTAATATTCTTGAAGAATAAAATTCTACTATTCCAAATCGAACAGTATGAATAAAACGAATATATGGGATTTATATCACGCATCGTTAAATTGTAAATTGCATATCAATCCGATCTATTTATTTTAAAACATACAGTTCAGATTAAAATAAAATAGTTCTTTTAAAAAAAAAATAGCGGATTCAAAAACAGATTAGCAATTTGTTGTAAAAAGAAATCCGTATAATTCTTCGAAATATAGAAAGTCAACTGCACAAAATTTTATATATACACGGAGAAAAAGGTGTATTGTAATTGCATCAAATTAGTTCAACACAAAATTTATTTATCCTATGGTAGACAAGACTAACCAAAGAAAACTTGGTCCTGCATGGTATAAAAGTGTAAACACAAAGGCTCATCAGTAGGGTCCACCGCGCCGTACTCTCCTGTCTGTTCTGACACGAAACGTGGCAAGAAGGTATTAGGTCTCAGCTCCGGCTCCCTTCTTTAGACCGCGATCTGTGGGCCCCCCTTCTCCTTTTCCTCCCCTAACTACCACTTCCTCAGTTGGCAGGTCTACCATATTATTCTCACTGGAGAGATTCATAATTATTGGGAATGGAGAGGATGAGTACTCGAGATCTGAGACTGAGATTATAATTGTGGGGTCGGTCAATACAGTTGACGATTTCGCTCACGTGGAACGCGCCGGCCCAATCGGAATCGGTGCATTCACTTTGAAGCCCTCCCCATTCATTAAATCTTCAGATTCACTGTATCATTTCTATATATACATAACCGTGTAACGAGTCTTAACAGTGCATACAGTGACGCGCTTTACCAGTACATGTAGAGATATGAGCCATAGAATGTTTGCTTTCAATCAATTTGTCGACTTTGACTCTCTCTATTTCTCTCTCCTTTGTGTGTTTTCCTTCGTTACAAAATATTGGACTTCAACTGGGGAGAGGTGCAATTAAATTAAGAAAAGGAGAGAACAGGAAGATTTATTTTCCAGAGCTGAGACTTGGACAAAAGGTGATAAACTAACAGCGAAGTCGTCGGTTTATTCAGAGCATTTAATACTACTATTCTTAGTTCTAACCTAGTAATTTACCCTTTTCCACAACTAAATCATCATAGCCATTAGCCATTCATTTTTTGCTCTATATTTTGTGCTCAAATCTAGCAAGGTATTTTGTTGCACACACTTATATATACTTCTTCAATTTCATTAACATAATAATCATAATTAAATTTAATCAACACGTTTCACAAAATTAACTAACAATTCTACATATTTTCTATCTTTTTAGTACTTCAATTCTATGTGTTGCTTGCAAATTCCTAAAATTACAAAACATGGCACTCTTCAACAAACTTTTTTAGTATTTTCCTCGTCTAGTTATTAAGTTCTAACCGTGTGTACCGCAATAGAAATATTTCAACAAGAAAAATCTTCATTTGAAGCCGGCTAGGGTTAACTTCAAATTTCCTATAATTCTATGCAATTAATTATTTCTGAAACAACAGTTATGCCTAATATTCATTATCTGTAGTGATTCAGGAGTAAAATATATAACATAATGAGGGTTCAAATGCCTTCATTTCATGTGCCTCCACCATGGCTCCATTTTTAAAACATTAACAACTCAAAATTTAAATCATAAATGTTAAAATAAAATCGTTAGATGTGATTTATGTTATTTTCTCTATGTAATCACAAGAAAATATCACATTTTGGTTTTATTTTTATGTGAATTAATAATTGAAAAATCAACGTCTAGAAATTATCCACATTAATACGTTCTTACAACCTCTTAATGACAACAAAAACAAAGTTGAAATGTCATAATTTTTTACATGTGAATATATAAAATGATGTAGATCATAGGTTTTATTTTGACTTTTAACTTTTAAATTTTGAGTTATTAAAGTTTTTAAAAATAGAGGTACAATGGAGAAACAAAAAATGAAGGCATTTTAACTCTCCTCTTTTTTTTTAAGTTATATTTTGAAAAATTAAGTTATGATGTCATAATTGCACTGGGTTCGTATTAAATTTTTTTTCAGGAATAGATGACTACCTACTCCTGTTTGATGCTAGCGATTACAATTGCAGAGGATATTTTAGAATTGAGTCGCCCGGACCAGACTCAACCAGACCCAAACCTCGGTCTCACACCTTTCCCAGTCCTCCAGTTGTCCGTGTGACGCATCATCTGATGTCATCTCCAGTTTCTCTCCTCTCCTCCAAGTCTTTATATTCACCTCCCCTCATCACCAGTGAAAAGACTTCACACCTCTTTCTCTCTTTCTCCATCTCTCTCGCTCTCGCTCTAGTTTCTCTTTCTGAGATTGTTACATGGAAAAAGGGATCGGCGGGGGAGGCATCGGATTTCTGACGAGTGGAGCTCCGTTTTTCCAGTCAAGAGACTTCCTCTCGACGCTCAAGCTTAGAACTGGGCCCAGCGCAGCCATGGAATCCTCCTCAGTCGAGGTTGATTTCTTCTCCGACGAGAAGAAAAAGAAGAGGAGCCGCCTCGAACGGGTAGACCCTGAATTGGATCTCAAGGTCTCATCCTCAGGTCTAGGCATCAAGAAGGAAGATCTTACCATTAATGTTAGTAATTATTATTGCTGTTCTATTCTAATTTCATTGCTTTCTTCTTTTACAATTTTTATGTTTTTGTTTCTGATCGGAAATGGCATATCCTGTTGCATCTGGTTACAGCTTATGACGACTGGCAATACTGGAAGCGACCAGTCAACGGTGGATGACGTGGCATCCGCCAGCGAGGAGGATGCCAAAGGAAGAAACGAGGTAATTACTCAATTTGCAATCCTATCCATTTTTTTTCTTTCTTTTTTGTGAGTTTCCATTTCCAGCTTTGATCCAATTTTGCTCATTGGAATATTGATTTTCTAATTTGCCATCTCTACTCTCAGTTGGCAGTGATGCAAGCTGAGCTTGGCAGGATGAGTGAGGAGAATCAGCGCTTGAGAGGGATGCTAAATCAAGTCACCTCCAACTACAACGCTCTGCACATGCATCTCATCTCTCTCATGCAGCAAAAACACACCAAAAATATCTCCCAGGTATTAACAAACCTCATATAGTGAAGTATATATAGAAACAGAAAAGATATTCAAATTTTCAAATATAATTTACTACTATATATATAATGATGTATTGAATTCTTTTAGGATGGGGATGAGAAAATGGAACCAAAATCGGAAGTACAAGGGGGTGCAGTTGTGCCGAGACAGTTCCTGGATCTGGGTCGGGCTGTAGCTGATGTGCCTGAGGAACCGTCGAACTCATCAACCGAGGAAGCAAGCCCGTCACGTACTGTTTCAAAGGAGATCGCTCCATTTGATCATGACAAGGGTAACCGGGTTGACAGTCCAGACCCATCTTCAGCCCAGCCCGACTCCGGCCCTGCAAAGAGCGGCGAGCAAACCCAAGATGCCACCATGAGGAAAGCTCGTGTCTCTGTTCGTGCCCGCTCCGAAGCACCAATTGTAAGAGACACATTCAAATAGTTATATATCGTATGTAGTATCTTTGCATCAATTATTATATCATTATATGATTATGATTTCTAATAACTATTATTTGGTCCATTATAGATTGCTGATGGATGCCAATGGAGGAAATATGGACAGAAAATGGCAAAGGGAAACCCTTGTCCCCGTGCCTACTACCGTTGCACCATGGCCAGCGGCTGCCCAGTTCGCAAACAGGTAATAATTAATAACTGACAAATCAAAGTTATCCAACATAAATTGACAAATATTTTTACTATATACTCCATGCCAATTCGGTAGCTAATTCTTGATATATGTTTGATGTGTATATATAGGTGCAAAGGTGCGCTGAAGACAGGTCAATATTGATAACGACATACGAAGGGACCCATAACCACCCGTTACCGCCAGCGGCCATGGCAATGGCCTCAACCACCTCAGCCGCCGCCTCGATGCTCCTCTCAGGCTCTATGTCAAGTCCCGAGGGTATGATGAACACAAATTTCCTTGCACGAACAATCCTCCCTTGCTCCTCAAACATGGCTACAATTTCGGCATCGGCACCTTTCCCGACAGTTACATTGGATCTGACGCAGAACCCGAACCCTATCCAGTTCCAACGGCCACCAACCCAATTCCAGGTACCCGTCGTGCCTCCAACACAGATGTTTGGCCAACCTATGATGTACAACCAATCAAAATTCTCAGGGCTTCAGATGTCGTCAGAGGCGGATGCATCAGTTATGCAGTTCCCACATGGGAAGCCACCATTGCCTGTGCCGGCAGCAGGAACCCTAGCTGACACAGTTAGTGCCGCAGCAGCGGCAATCACAGCAGATCCAAACTTCACTGTGGCGCTTGCAGCCGCTATCTCTTCTATCATTGGTGGAGGCACAAATCAACCGAATCGAAGTAACGCTGATCAGAATAACAACAACAGCAATGACAACAGACAATCCTAATAGATCATAGAGAATACATAAACTTCTCTTATTTAGTTTCTTCGTTTTCTTTCTTTTTTTCACGGTTTATTATAGCCGCCTATTGTTAAATTATTTGTTTTTTTTTTATTTTCTATTTGAGGGGAGACACTTGGTACACACGTAAATATGTTTATTTGGATAGTTTCTGTTTATTACTTTAGGATAAAGACGAGACGGTTGTGTTATATAAGGCGAAAATTAGAATAATTCCTTGAGTTTCTTTTTTGTTCCCTTGTTGATAATTTAAGCAGAGAATAAAGACAAAACAGGACTTGTTCATAGCAATTGACACATATATATTTTTTCTCCTTTTTCTGTAATCATCTTCTTTTCTTTGGTGTTATTCTTTGATTGTGAATACAACGCGTAGATTTCTGGAATTACAAGTCTTCTTTCTTCTTCTCTTAGTCGAGGATATGAAAAGGCCATGCACGAGAACAACGTGGTAACTGGTTTGACACGGAAATGGAAAAGGAGACGAGTAGACTAGATAGACAGCCTCTTGATTGGACCTTGGATCAGGTGGGACCCATTGTATAGAGAAAGAAATGATGTTACGTGACAAGTTGTAATTTGACTAGGTCCTTTTCTTCCTATAGACTACGACCTACAGAGACCCGTGGCTCAATTGGTGCCCTTGGTTTAGAGGAGAACTCTCTTGACCCAACTTTTTCTTAAATATCTTAACAACTAAGTTACACTTCTACATATATATGATATCAAATAATTGATTACATGTAGATATTATAATAATGACATAAGTTTCTCCATGAAAATAAGGGGTGGAAGAGGGGTTTGTTTGAAAACGAGGAAATTAAATTATGTTGATCGAGGCAACGCCAGTTAGGGTTTTCTCAGGAGTTAATGCATATAATAAAATTAAGAGCATCTACGTAATTTTTATAAATTGCTAATTTGATGTGTTAATTACTAATATAATTGCTGAGATGTACCACAGTTTTTAAATTAGCAAGTTTACTTTAAAAACAACTCTTTAGAGCATCTACAACGGTGATTTCTTTTAAATTGCTAATCTGATGTGTTAATTGCTAATATAATTGCTGGGATGTACCACAGTTTTTAAATTAGCAAGTTTGCTTTAAAAGCAACTCTAATTAAATTTCTGAGATGAAATGATTTAGAAATTATGAATCCCTTTAATTACAAAACTCAGTGACGTGACCCAAATTAATTGCTAAACGTTTGTTGGAGTAAAGATGCTCTTAATAATCTATGAGTGTAAGATGTACTGTAACCATAAATATTTTATTAAAAACATTACTTCACAAGATCCTAATAAATTGCCACAGAACATATTTTGTAGTCTATGGAAATATCTAGCTATAAGATATATATTTGTAGATCATTAATTAACATATATATAATGTATACATCACACATATATAAAAATCAAGATCTAAATAATTTCTCGTTTAAGATGTGTGTTTTTTTTAGAAAGGGGAGGTAGCACAGTTGGTTAGGAGAAAAGTTTTAGGATTGTTGGCTAACCAAAAGTCGTCGAATACCCTCACAACTTCACAGCTTCTGCGAAGGTTTTCAAAAAAAAAAAATGCTTCCATATATGTTATGTACTAATTGTTTCTATACATGTTTATGTATCTGCTTCACTTCCCTAGCATCCTCAGGACCTCAGCCATGGGTGGCCGCTTCGATGGTTCCGCTTCTAGGCATTTCTCTACAATCTGAAATACCTTTCTTATTTCTGGAATTGAGGATGATACAAGAGCACTGTCAACTGTTTCTTCTTCTCGCTGCTTTTTCACCGTCTCTCTTACCTGTAAACACACGTTGGTTGTGCATCATCAAAATGCCATGTACATTAATTTGTCACTAATTTAGAGTTAAACAATAAATTTTCGGTATCAATGCAGAAATGAGTGTATCGGCATTTACCCATGTAACAATATTTGTGCCATTCTCAATGAAGGATTCGCCGGTTGGTCTTTTTCCAGTCAGTAGTTCGAGCAAAACCACACAGAAGCTGTAAATATCTCCTTTGTGGTAGCTCTTCCAGTGTCAAAATATTCTGTTTAAACATCAACATCCACTTTTTGAAAAGGTGTTGCAGCTAAATTATATCTATTGTATCCTTACAATATCTTATTATGAAATATGAACACATGATGTTAGTTTCTGGCTTGGGATTCGATATCCATTTCAATTTAATTATTGTATGATATGTACAGTAAGTAGAATAGATCACATACCTGGAGCAAGATATCGAAAGGTTCTAGCGACAACAGTCGAAACATGACTCTTATTTGGTTGCATTAACGTAGCAAGCCCGAAATCTGATATCCTAGCTTCCATGTTATGAGCCAAGAGGATGTTGCTTGATTTGATATCCCTATGTAGTATATGTGGTACACAATCACGATGGAGATACGCTATGCCTCGTGCCGTGCCTACTGCTATTCTGAGCCTTGTTGGCCATTCAAGTGATGTCGACTTTTTATCTGATTTTCTTGCATGTATGCACATTTTAGTAGAAATAAAAATGAGAGAGAAATAACAACATTTTACTCGGTGATTTTTGAAATCTATTCAATAGCAACAAGCCAACAACTTGGAATCATTGTACTGTAACTTACATATTTCTCTATCTTAATTTTAATGTGCAAGTATATGATTTTTATAGATTTTTTGCCAATTAAAAATGACTTAGTTGACTTTAGTATGCTTAATCTTTCTCTCTGCTTTAATGGATTTACAATTTGATAAAATTTTCTCTGTTATTAAATGTGAGGTAGTTAAATCATGAGTTACCTAATGTTATATTCAAATGATGAATAAAAAATAAAAATAAAATTCAAATGAGGCCCCCCCCCCCCCCCCCCCCCCCCTCAAAGCACAACAAACCCTAGTTCCACACTTAAAAGACCCTGTTCTCAATGTTCTGTGCCAAGCCTGGCTTAATTAGGCCCATTTACAGCCCCAAATGTAATAATACGAATACAATTTTGGGTTCTGAGACCCAATTTCAGCATATGTGATTTCTAATGGCAACTTTACAAGAATCAAATCAATGTAATTAAAGAATTTACCATGAAGGAAGCGTACAATGTTTCGATGCTTTATATCCCCCATCGCCACGAGTTCTCCTTCAAATCCACCTTTTATTTTCATGCTTCCCTTGTTCAATTTCTTCACAGCAAACACAGTTGAATCATCCATCCTCAATCGGTAAACCGTACTATGCCCTCCTGACTGATCACTCAAAAGAGAGCAATGTTTCTTTTAATATTTATAAACTCGTAAATGCTATCGATTCGGACTGCAAGCGCACAATCCTATCGAGTAGTATATTCGAGGTCGATCCACAGGGAATATTGGTTCAATGCTTTGAGCGATCGAATCACAATCTTTCGAAAGGCTAGACGAAATCTGAAGATTGAGAGATGTTGTTGTGATCAATGTAAATTAGGAAGCAATTAAAAATAATTAAAATAAAGATAGAGATGAGGATTCCTAGGGTTTCGGCACACCATTGCCACTCAATCCGCCTTGACAATATATTCCTGTTGCGTCTGATTTCCTATTGTTGTTTAATGAAAGACACCACATAGGTCACTGCGATTTATGTTACGCAAGAATGACAGATCTTTCACTGAGATTCTACATAGGACACTGCGATTTACCTTACGCAAATGCCTGATCTCTCAAATACTCCAAATTACTACACAGATCACTGCGATTTACTTTACGCAAGTGATAGAATTTGGTACGCATTTTGTTGATCTGGTTTATGGTTTTCCCGCTAAGGTTTTCTTCACATAAACCTAATAGATCTCAACGAGGCTAATTCATACAAATAGTTTCTCTTACCGTTAAAGTACTGTCACTATCCTAACGGACTCAAACTAGATCATTAAAGTTAGATGAAGAGATAGTAAATCACAAAAGCATTTTGTTTCAACAACAAGAAATCATAATCAACAGAAATATATATATCAAAACATCAAGAGTAACAAAGTTTACTGCCTAGCCCTAAGAAAAGGAACTTAGCCGCGGAACGGCATTGTTACAAGCACTCCTCTCTTCTCACTTTAATCAAATCTAACCCTAATTACAAAGATGACTATTTCTTCTGCCCAGGGGCCTTATATATGAGTGGAGGGACGTGTAGAGATTGAGTAGGGGCTAAGAAACTAATCTGGAAACAGCTGTCGGCAGTTATTCCCCAAGAGATGCCTTCGGATACGGGTCGTATCAGGTGATACGGTCTGTATTAGGTCCTTGACGGTTAGGGTTTAAAGCTTCCAGCGCTATCTCCTGGTCTGTGCTAGGCCTGGTCCGTATTAGGCAATACGGACCGTAACAGAGACTTAGTCGATGAGCGTTGCTGATCCGATTGACCTGATTCTAGCTCCATTTGATGTAAAATAGTCCCAAAACTTATTTTCTGCAATAAAACATAAAGAAGAGTGACAGTAGCATTTTTCTCTAATAAAGTAAACATAAGTGTGAGAAAATATGCAAAATCAAAGCCAAAACCCTACGTAAATCATCGTTATTTTGACTCTGATCACTGACCCGATAATGTCTTTGTTCGATAACCTCATTGTCATTTTCATTAAAGATTTGGCATTGACCACCTGTGTTATAGTTGATCTGAAAATAACCATCTTACCTCCTGTTAAACAAGGAAACTTTAAGATTTTAATGATTAAAACAATCTTCGTGCATAAAATTAAATAAAAGGAAGTGGAGACAATAAAAAGAAATACCTACCTGACAAGCTATTTTCTATAATTCTGCGCTTTTGAGCCCATTTTCTGTAGAGCAAATATGATACAACAATTTTGGAGAGTACAAACATAGTAACACAAATAGTGATGTAAAAAGCAATAATAGGTCTAGCCATTAATATTTTTTTCCTGAAATTGCATAAGCAGATGCACACATCAGTAAATAGAAACTCAAAAGCTTTAGAAAATGAACTTTCTCTTTAATTGACACCAGAGATTAAAAACCTAATATGTAGAAATGAAAACAGCTATAGTTCTGTTATGAAATAGAGACTGGTGATCACTTAGACCACTGTTTTCAAGAGGGAAAAAATAACAAAAAGAAGAATAGAGGTAGTTGAGAAGGAGAAGACAATTACCAAAAAGGCAAGAACTTGATTGTGTCAAATATTAGTAGAGGACAAACAACAAATATGACCTAAAATGACAAGAACTTGATTGTGTCACATATTAGTAGAGAACAAAAATTACCAAATATGGCAAGAACTTGATTGTGTCAGATATTGAGACTTTAAAGGGGGTGAAGGTATATAATGGTAAGGATAGGATTTTATTGTCATGGTATAGGTGGAATTTCAGGTGATGTAGCAAGCTATTGCCACATTTGCATTAATGAGCAGTGAGTTGTAAAAAAAGTGCAAACTCAACTAATGAGGCTTGTTGAATCATGTGAAAAGCAACACTAATAATCTAATATTAATCAAGACCGTCCGTTACAAATTAACACAAATCTCGAAGCTGCACATTTCTATTAAAACTGAATTGTGAATCCTAATCAAATCTGTTTTTCAATCAAAAAAATAATCAAACCTGTTTTCTTGGCCTGACCCGATTTTGAGCAAAATAAAAAATTAAGTTATTTTGGCACCCTAATGATAAATTGACAAAGCTGGAAAAATGGGAGCTAGAAAAAACTTTTATAGAAGAAGAATTAGAAAAAGCAGTTTTTGCTTATGAACCCAATGGGGCACCAGGCCCTGATGGGTTTACTTTTAAGTTTTACCAGTTCTTCTGGTCTGTAGTTAAATCAGATTTGATGATACTAACTCATTTTTTCTATGAAAATACATTAAATCTACATAGGATTAATAAGTCTTGCATCTGTCTAATACCAAAAGAGAAGGATGCCACAATGATTAAAAAATTTAGACCTATAAGTTTAGTAAACTGTAGCTTTAACATACTCTCTAAACTACTTACTTTTAGACTAGAATTAGTTATGGATAGACTCATAGATAGTAGTCAAGCGGCTTTTATTAAGAATAGATATATTTTAGATAACATGATTCTAAGTCAAGAAGTTTTACACCTGCAATACCACTAAACAGTTAGGAGTTGTGATTAAAGTAGATTTTGAGAAATCATACGATAAAATTCATTGGGAGTATATATTAGAAATTTTACAAAGTAGAAATTTTGGACACATATGGATTCAATAGATTACACAATGGTTATATAGCTCTCAGTCTTGTCTAACGATTAATGGTGAACTTATTGAATATTTTTATTGTACGAGAGGGGTGAGGCAAGGAGATCCTTTATCTCCTTTCCTATATATTTTAGCATCTGACACTCTTAGCAAAATTTTTAATAAGGGTAGGTAAGCAAATATTATTAAGGGATTAGGACCACAATGTATAGAACACAAAGCTGTGACTAATTGTCACTATGTAGATGATACAATTCTATTCGTGGAAGCTCAGGATGAGAATGTAGAAGCTGCATGGTGGGCAATGCTAGCCTTTGAATCTTTATCGGGGATTAAAATGAATTATGAGAAAACAAAAATGTATTCTTTACATGTAAATAGAACATTAGATCTTAATCAGCTTTTTAGATGCTCATGGGGGGAATTTCCAATTAAATATTTAAGGCTACCTCTACATTACAAAAAACTCCAAGTTACTGATTGGGCTTTCCTAATTGACAAAGTTGAAAGTAGGTTAAAACATTGGAAATGGACTTTGTTGTCAATTGGATGTAGGCTTACTCTTCTCAACTCAGTACTTACTTCTATACCTTTATATTCTCTCTGTCTATAGGATCCCAAAAACTGTTATCAAGCAGATAGATAAAATTAGACGACGGTTCCTATGGCAAGGTAATTCTCAAAAGAAAAAAAAATATATTCTTATGGATTGGTATACATCTAATCTTGCTAAACAATTTGGAGGTTTGGGTATTTTAGATCTTAGGTTAATGAACATCTCCCTTTTTCTTAAATGGTGGTGGAAGTTAAAAAATAATGATTATTGTAGTCCTTGAAAAACACTTATCACTCATAAGTATGAGATTAATAATTCAGCTTCACATTCACCTTTCTGGGCTTCCTTAATTAAAATTAGTTTTATAGGTGACTTTAGTGTCTCCTATGAATCAAGAGTTCATTCTCAGACTAGGTTTTGGACAGACCAATGGTATCAGAACTGTTCACTAGCTACCAGATACTACACCTTGTTTACTAAATGTACCAATAAAAAAATACTTTTAGCAGATGTGATAAATTCTCAGGGACGGGCCTTGAAATTTAGGGTTACACTGGTAGGGATAGATTATCAGGAATGGACCGACCTTCTGCATATTATCAGCTCCACGTCTTTTACTAGTTCTCATGATAAAAATGATTGGAGATGGGAAGTATCAGGGAAGTTTTCAACTCACTCTATTTATAAAATCCTTAATTTTGGAGGCATTAAACCTGAACAAGCAATGGTTTGGTGGAATTTACCAGTTCCACCTAAGATTAGAGTTTTCATGTGGTTAGTCTCTCATAATTCAATTCTAACTAAGGATAATCTTACAGCCAAAGGATGGATTGGGGATCAAACTTGCCAATTTTGTCATGAAATTGAAACCATTGATCATTTATTCTTACATTGTACCTTGGCACAACAAATCTGATTTTGGTTAGGCAAAAGTCAAATGGTTATGCATCATTGGTTCAATTGGAATAATATGATTAATTTTGCATTTTCTCTTTCATTTTCTGATAAAAAAGGTTTCTTGATTATTCTTAGTGTTGTTAGCTGGTGTCTATGGAAATAGAAATGAAACTATTTTTAATCACTGTAGTATTAAATCTGCTAGATCTTTGATCATGCTTATTAAATTCTTATGTCTTTATTGGGCAGGTAATATTAATAAGAAAATGAAGAATGCTGTTGGAGAGTAGCTTCCTGATTTGGAAGATACAATTCCTCTTGACCATTACATGCCAATGGAGCTTGTTGTTTACCAGCCACCTGGAGAGACTGAAGAGGTGGCTACCGAGCTACCATAGTGACCTATGAAGACTCACTTCAAATTTTGTCATATAGATATAGTTAGCCTCAGCCCTATACTTAGTGGCTTACGATTAGCAAATCTAGTTTACTTTTGGACTTTAGCTTGCTCTAAACTGTGGTTGTTATATTCTCTTTACATCGTTGTTTGATTGCACTCTTAACTTGGTTAGAACTGCAGTAGGTCAGTTCTGTGGTGATTAGGGATGATGTAACTTAACTATTTCAGTCAAATGAAATGGGCTTATAGCCTCTTTTAAAAAAAAAATTAAGTTATTTTGGAGGATCCAGACCCCTCTAAATCACACTAAAGCCTAGAAATATTTTAAGATCCAATAAATTTTTGTATAATACAGTATTTATAAAACATGCATACCATATACACATTATCCAGTTGCATATGAGAATTTCTATACATATACTTGTATTTTTTTTCTTGTTTTCCGACTTTTGCAATTTGCATATGTTTATATTTATATTCGAACAATCAGATCCAAATAACTCTCACATTGTCCTCCAAATCTGAACTTTTAATGCACAATAATCAACCGCGATTATTGAATTAAGTTAATATCACTACTAAGTTTATAATGGTAAATGACCAAAATACCGTTAAACATACATAATTTACTATTAACAATTTAAGATTTTGTTATATTTGAAGAGAAAATAGTACAATAAATACTTTATTTAAAAAACATAGAGAAATAAATATACAATACATGTATGATTATAGATTTTACGTTGAATGTATACCATAAATTTATTCTTTCACGAAATGTTGTTTTTGAAAAATAATACAAATTTTGGCATAATTTGTTGTATTTTAATGTAAAACTAAAAAAACTGAATGAATATTTTTGTATTTTCAAATAGAAAAAAATAGATAATTTTGAAATTAATGAAATAACTTCAACAAATTCTAAATCGCAGGGTATCCTCGTCATTAATCAATCAAAAGTTAACGGTTATAATTGAATCAATGACTGGGTCTAATTACCATTCACTAAGTTTAAAAAGGTAATTCCAAAACTAAAAGTTAAAAAATTGATTTATCATAATTTAAAAGTTCGGAAGGATGTGATGGCATTACCCAAAAGTTAATTCAGTGCGTTAAACATTTTATACTAGGTAAAGGTAGTGTTTAGATGGGCCAGTAACAGTGTTTGGCATTATATCACGAAGCCCATTTTGAGCCCAGTTTATTCTTTGAAATAATTTTGTATGATGATATTAGACGCGTACACTGGGCTGAGTCTCTAAGGATTGCCATTGTATGCCTTTACGGAGGCCATATTACTTGATTTCTTGATCCAATGTGTAAGAGGGTAGCAAGTTCACGGTGACAAATATAGAATTCAGAAATAAAATCAGGTAGTTCATAATGCATATTAGATATAAAAAATACTGATATTTATAGAAATAAATAAATAATTCCTAATTTTCATAAACAATACAATCTAAGCTTTCTTAATTTTAACTTGTAAAATACGTCAATTTTAAAAGTAATTCAAAAAGTTTTAGGAAAAATATGAATGTAATACATATATTATTCAAAATCCTGTGACTTTGATTTGAAGAGATACACTTTTTTCAGATAAAAGATAAAATTTAAGCCTTATAACTTTTAATATTCATAAAAAATTATCTAGCCGGATTTTAAACATGTGATCTCTTGAGATTAAGAGGTGTCAGGGGCCTCTTTTATAGATTAATACTACCACTAATGATGTTGATGCTAATACATTAGTGGTGGTCCAAGTCACCCGACGGAGCGAGTTGGCAACTCTTCTCATAGTCGTCGTGTCATTAATCAACTCTTTGCATGGATCAACTAGCTAGCTACAGTTACTATCAGGATGTGGTGCGTGCCATTGCTATTTGGTCTACTTGATCAGGCAATGAAAACGATTGTATACTTAATCTCACCACTCAAAGTGCCTCAAAATCATACTTCATTTCCACTGTTTCAGAAATTGACCGTCTATCTCAGTCGGTCCGTTGTAGATACACCATTCAACGGATATAGGACGTTATATATAATCCATTTAACTGATACGGTCCGTTACCTCAGTTGGTCCATTAATACAATCTATACATGCTTGAAGTATTATACACATTTGTTTGTAGGGGTGTTCAAATGGATCGGTTTATTCGGTTTTAAACCGAACCGGCAAATTTTGGTTTAATTGGATCGGTTGTTCGGTTTAATTTTTGAAGAAGTTCGGTTTAAATGGTTCGGTTCGGTTTTGGGATCTCCAAATCGGTTTGAACCGAACCAACCGGTTTAATAAAAAATGAATCGGTTTATAATACATCGGTTTATTTTGTGCAGTTTATAATGGATCGGTTTATCAAAACCGGCTTGTGTGGTTATAAAAAATGTTATTCAAATCGGTTTGAACCGAAGAACCGGTTTTGAAATGTTTATTTGTAGCTTGAAATGTTTGTATTCAGTTCAACCGAACAAACCGAAGTTTAAATCGGTTTAATCGGTTTGGTTGGGTTTTCAAAATTCGATTCAAACCGCTGTTCGGCAAAAAAAGTTCGGTTTGACCCGAACCGACCGGTTGAACACCCCTATTTGTTTGCTACCTATTTTGGCCCAACTATAAGAAGTATCATTTAGTCGATAATTTATTTTTGTCCATTATTTGTTAACTTCAATGAATATGAATAAAATTAATACTTAACGCATAAAAATCATATAAAATCTTATTTTAACGTTATATATATAAAATCCCCATCCAATCCTTGTGATGGATACAATTGTAGCAATCGGATAGAAAACTATTTTGACCTCAGAGAAAGGAATCTTATGAGTCACTTTTGCAGAGAAAAAATGAGATGGGTCACCCCTCCGCCTTACAAATCTTCACTAGAAGAGCACTGTTTATCACAAAGTGAAATTCAAACGGAAGAGGTCTTTCATTATGCAGATCTTCTGCGGCAGGAATAAACAACAATAGTGTGTGGCTGGTTCTGACACTGGGTAGGACTTCTATACTACTAGCAACCTTTTAAATCACATTTTTTTTATCTATAGCCCTTTCAAAAAAACTTAAATTCATAGCTTCGATATGTGAAAATCTCGAAACATAGCACAAACGCAATATGTACTAGCGTTTTACACAGAGGAGAAACATAAGTACGTACATGTTGCATTTAAAACACAAACAGGAGCTGCATTTCTCTGCATAATTTTTTTTAATTTGGGTGTTACAAAATGACAGATTAACTACTAGTCATTACTAATCGTTAATAGTCATCGAATATGGGTTTAAACATTGCATATACAGTAAAAACAAAATCGGACAATGTATATAAAACTAAATACATTTCTCTTGAAATACAACACATGCTTTTATTTTTTTCCTGAGCAAAACTCAAGCATATGTTGCGTTTTCGCTATTTCCGAGATTTTCTCAATCGATGCTATGAATTTTTTTTTTTTAAGTGCTACATATAACAAAAAATTTGTTTTTAAATCTTCAAAAGATTTCTGGTCAGTAATTTGCTACACAACTTACCACATTGGTAGAGGCCGCAAGGATTATGGATCATTTATGATGCGGATATGCGATCGTAGTCAAGTGGGTCAATTGCAACTTTGTCATGTCTTAAAAGTAACCCAATTTATCACGATCGTAGATAAGCACCGCACCACATGAATAGGTCACGTCCTTATCCGAAAGTTGGGATCTCCTAAAGTAACACAATTTTTGTCATTACTCAAAAGGCAGCCTCAAATTGCAATCCAATGAGTCCTGGTTTTCTGGTACCAATACTGTGATATGTTTATAGCTATTTATTGAAGTTGTTTATTTTTTTTGTCCGGAACGTTTTTGAAGTTATAACTACTCTCGTTGTTTTTTTAATTTTTTTAAAGTAAATAATACAGTTTATCATCCAGCAAACGGAGCCACATTGAGCCACGGCAGCATTTGACTTTTCTTGACCCATTTTTTAATTCTTCTATTTCTATTTTTTTCTCATAATATAAAAGTATACTTAATATATAAAATAATTATAAATTATGTCTCATTCTAAAATTATTTCTAATCATCGTATGAGAATCTCGACTCTGCCCTCAATACCATCTGCTTCAATTTTATTGAACTTGTCCAATCACATAAAATCTGTATGACACCCGTAAAAGAGTCTAAATACACCCATAACACACCACACATAAAAAAACTCTAAAAATCTGATAGACCCCTACACCACTATGCTTCTTTCTCGACTTTAGTTGACCTTCTACAGTAATACCTTCCTGAGTCGTGAAAAAACAAAAATATACATCGTCTCTGTAAAGGCAAATAGAGTGAGTGGTGCCAAGTATAGTATAGCCTCACTATATCTAGTAATATTGAATTTAAGCACAAATATAACCATGACAGAGAAAGGCGAGCACTGATCGATCGAGTCCGTATTCTATACCATAACGTAAAATTTATTTTTAAAATTCCGACCGTTTGAATCATAGTTCTGAACAATTTACACTAATTTAAAAATTGACGAGATTCCTCTAATATCCATGCCAATTTGACCATATGACACGAATTTAACACTGACATTGGTCTAAACATTATCAAAATCTAAAATCAAATCCGTCTTAAACAGATATAGATACGGAGTTGATAATCTACGAATACATATTCGATTACGGATATAAAATTAATAATTATCGGATAATTGAGTCATATGAATTTTAAAATATAAGTATTCATTAAGAAAATTTAGAAAAACAATTCAAAAATAAAAAAAGAGAAAAATAGAGATGTTCATAAATATAGGAATGGAGAAGAGAAGAAACAAGAGATAAAGAAATGAAAAGAAAGGTGGCGAATGGAAAAAGAGAATCTTTTCAAGATCAGAATTCAAGTGCTCAAGTGCTCAACACTAGATGTGCTACTTTTATCCGATTACCCGGATCCGATCCGGATCCGACCCGGAACCGACCCAGATCCGGTTAATTTAGATAGGGTATGGTTTAAAAAATATAACCAGTTAAATTATGGGTACGGTTACAAAATTAATAATTTAATATCCGATCCGGATCCGAACCGGAACCGGAACCGATATTGTAATGGATAGGATATGGGTTTGAATTAGTTATCCGACCCATAACCGAATCCGACCCAATACCCATATAAATACCCGATAAAATATATATTAATAACTATGAAAATACAATTTTACATATAATCAAATTTTGCATATACCAGTAATCACATTTTGCATATTAATTTTTTAATAAAATTTATTGCTCTGAATATATCTTTCAATATCTGCCTTATATATCCTCTGCATAATCATGAAAATTTATTGCTCTGAATATATCTTTCAATATCTACCTTATATATCTTCTGCATAATTATGAAAATTTATTGCTCTGAATATATTTTTCAATATTTGTCTTATATATCATCTGCATAATCATGAAAATTTATCGCTCTCATTGATATGTCATTTGCAATAAATCTCATTGAAATCAAATATCTGCCATAAATTTAATTCTCTATTAAAAATTAGTATTAATATTCCATTCATGAATTTTTTGAATCATAGAAAAGGAAATCACCATCTCCAATATTTTACTTTCTCAAATTCTTGGGAGTTGTGACATATACCCGCCTCGGATCCGGAACCACCCATATCCGGACCGGACCCGATAATCCACAAACAAGTTATGGGTATCTATCTATCCAGAACCGAAAGAATGGATCCGAAATATCTACGGGTAAATAAGTATCCGGATTCAGACCCGACCCAATTTGAAACTAATAAGTATATGAATCGAAATTTGGCCCCGAACACTTTTAGGATACGGATCCAAATATAATAGTATCCGGACCCGACCCGACCCGATAGCACCTCTACTCAACACATTAGCTCCACAGATAAAACGTAAATGAACTTGGAACATTTATATTTCAAAATTGGTTCGAAAAGGAAAACAAATTTGGATGGAATTTCCCGCTCTATTCTATTCTGGATTGACCGGATATCCATTCCGTCTATGCATCATAAAATTTATGTGTTTCCGAATTCGGATCTTTTTTTTCATATCTAATAAATATCCAAATTCGTATCCACTCCATTTCGTCATTGTTATTTATTCAAGAAATAAAATAACTATTATGGTGCATGTAAAAAATGTGAATTTTTTATTCCTCTTCTTTGCAAAATCATCTGGAATAAAGGGCTTAAATTACTGTCTTTTTATGAGATATTAGCATAAATTACTGTGTTTTTTATAGAGATATTAGTCAGTGTATATTAATTGTATGAGATATTAGTGGGTGTATATTATAAGTAGGAGATAATTAATAGATGTTTGAAAAAAAAATGTCATAATTAAGTCTCTGTAAATAAACTCTGTATAATAGTAATAAAATTCACAAAAATAATATAATATTTGATCTCTACTTCCTCTCTCTTTCCTAAATCTATCACTTTATAATTTTTAATTTTTTGTGGTTATTTACTTTGTTATACGTCGATTCACTTTTTTTTTTCCTTTTTAGAAAAATTTCAATTTCATTCACCAACCCATTTCTTTCTATGTGTCATTGCTTGTATTATTAATCTAAATAGAAGTATACAAACATTATATACACGTTTTATTCCTGCTTTAATTCAATATTTGTCATCAATTAATGGTGGTCTAATAAGGCATCAAGCTGCTTAGACTTTCCACTTCCATATTTAAATGAGACAAAAACAATGAAACAAATCATGCAAGTTGCTACATTTGTCCAATGAAATATTCATCTCCAGAAATGTGTGCATATTCCACTGAGCTAATTATGGGATCTTACCTGTACTTGTACTTTTTTTTTATTTTCTTTCTGTTCTTATTAATTTTTCATTCATTTGACACAATTAATTATATATATCATCTAGCATTTTTCTGAACTTTTACTTTGAATCTTTGCCTTTTAAATTAGGAACCGATGGTGTTCGATGGGCATTATAATTAAATTTAGTCTGATTCTCTGTCAGAACCATTTGATTAGCGTTAAGATTCACGCAAACCTCTTCAAAATTCTTGTCGATCAAGTATGTGTGAATCGTAACGCATATTAAATAGCTCCGATCGGGTACCGAACTCAATTTGGTCTTATGGACATCGGAACACACATTTTTATTTAAATTAATATATCATAAGTTAGGATTTAGGAACTTTATCACTGAAAATATTGTATAAATTGAAATTTATTGTAAAGTGTGGTGGGGGTTTAGCAAATTTGCAAATTTAAAGGACTTATCCACTTATTTCCTTTAATGTTCCTTTTAGTTTAATAACTAAATGAAATCATGGAGCTTGTGCGAATGCAAGGAGAGAGAGGAGAGCTCGGGCGATAATCATGGCGATTTTTAGCGATTGAGCAAAAATAAAAAAAAAAAAAAAAAAAAAAAAAAAAAAAAAAAAGAAAAAAGAAAAGACAAAAGCGAAATAAATTCATCGCTTCCATGGCTATACAGAAAGCCCGTCAAATGGAATTGGCCCGAGCTCAATTTCGTTCGCTCATGGCGTTTGGCCCAAATTTATTTGGCGATGAGAATGCGACTCGATCGTACAAGACTACGCTTCTTATGCGTCCCCCCAGGCAACCACATAAGCACGAATTGCCCGTGCGGGAGCCGAACTCTTCGTTGATTGCGACACGTATTGCTGAGATCAAGAACAGATCGACGCCAAGACATCCAGTATGCTTGAAATGTGGCGATCGGGGTCACAAAGCGAAGGAATGTCACAATGCGCTCATTTGTTTTGTGTGTAACAAAACTGGACATAAAGGTGCTCAGTGTTATTCAATCACAGATCAGAACACCGATTCCACCGATTCCAGTGCTCTGACGACTATGGCGCCTCAAGGAGCAAGGCGGGGAGTTGCAAGGGCGAGATACCAGCCTTTTGGCAATCGTCCGCCTCATCGACCTCCGATTCAACAAAGTCTCCCCGCCGGAGAACCGCTTCATCCTCAAGCTATGCCTGATCGCCCGTATCCGGGTCAGATCCCGCCTCAGCTGCGTGTTTCTCTTCCACTCCAGCAGCCGATACCTCCCCCTCTACATCAGATGACTCAAACTCCTCCTGATCGGCCAGTGCAAGTCAGAACACCGAGACCCCCACCTCCGGTAGTTCCTCCCGAACCGAAAATACCTGTGGAGACGCCAACTCCTCGACAAATCCGACCGCCTGTACTCATGTTCAACTCCACCCCAAATTCTGAGGCTATCAATCGCGAGTTACAACTTAGCTTTCTCCTTGATGATATAGCAGCCTGGGGGCCAGAAAAAGTAGAACGAGTTCTCCGATCATCATATCCTCCTTTCAAGTGGAGAGTCGCTGTATTTGACGAATTTGTTTATGTCATACAGACTCCTTCTGAGGACTGGCTCCTCTCAGCAACTCGGAGAAAGTGGCTCAAAATGGAAGACATGCAGTTTCCGATACTAAGATGGGATGAAAATTTCAACACAGGGAGACGATTAACTTCAGTCTGGGTAAGATTACATTCCTTTCCTTACGATTTGTGGTCTTGGGATGAATTCGCCCGAGTTTTTAGCCCCTATGGTGCTGTAGTTTTAGAACTTGACCCGGGTACACGTTTCCGGTATGATTACCGGTTTGCAAGGGTACGTATTGGTATAGGTGATATATCGGCTTTACCAGCACAACACAATCTGACCCATCGGTCTCCAACCGGTTTTGTGACCACGTCTGATATTGATTTTGAGATTGAAACTGCGGAAACTGAAAGCATTCATGCCTGGAGAGGGCGATTGAATGGAAGGCCATACCCAAACGGTACCTTATTTGGTGTCAGGCCACTTCCAGCTCCTGAACCAGAAATCCCAGTACCAGTTCCTCCACACCCAATACCAGTGGCACCACACCCATTACCACACCAAATGCAGATTGATCCTACTACTCAGCCTCCATCTGATATTCCTGTCATACCACTCAGAACTGCTACTCCAATTGTACCTATCTCCAACAGGAATATTGCTTCAGCCCCTCCTGTCCAAAGGGCACTCTATACCACACAGCCCATCTCTACTCCTCCTCTCATATCACCATTAGTTACTAGAAGAAGAGGTGGTATTGTCATTTCAGAGGGACATTCACATGATAAACCAGAGGTGGGTACATCACCTCCTGAGGGGAAAGGAAAATCTCATTTAGATAAGTGTAAAACAGACAAACCATATATGGAAGATTTTGATTCAGATTTTTCTGATGAAGATTCTTTCCAGAATGCCGTTAATTCCATCCTTCATGGGCCAGGTTCCACTTCTGGAATACTAAACCACCCTACTTCCCATCCTCATTCTCGAACCAATACCGATAAACATCAACAAGTTTCCGAATCTGAAAGTGGGGATCATTCTGTTTCAGAACACACCCTTCATGCACTTCCACCCCCTGTTTCTCCTCCTGTTACTCCCCACAATGCTGCTATACCTCCAGCTGATGATTCCGATTGTGACATTATAACTGACCTCCTTGATAAGATGATTGATAAGGAACCACTCATGGTTAGAGCTCAAAAATTACAAGCCCAAAAACTTAAGTCAGTGAAGAAAGGCACCAGCAGTGGTAAATCAGTGAGATTCTCCCCTCACACTACTGTCAGAAGGGGGCCTTCTAAATCACCTAAGAGAAAATCTTACACTAAGTTCAAGAAAACTGTGCAACATCCTAGGCAGTGGGCTCATCAACCCAGGTCTCCTACAAAAAAAACTTGCCCTTCTTCTCAGCAACCTTCTCCACCTTATACTCCTGAGTTGATTCACATCTCAGACACTTCAACAGAATATACCCAAGCTGATGATCCTATTTCAGTCCATGCATGGAGATACAATAAGGCCATACCTAGAAGAAGTTTCAGATTTCAAGTTAAGCATGCCCAAACTCCTGTGATACAGAGAGCTCAGAAGAGGAAATCTAATGGTTTATCTAAACCAGCAGGTACTCCTCTGCTTTTACATTTCCCGTATCTTAGATTTACTCAAGCTCAAATTGAGCAACTCTTTAGTGTGTACAATATAGTCTTAGGTAATAATGCTCACGACAGGGCACTCTTAATTCCAGCCATACAAAATATGGATAGAGCTCAATTTGAGCAATTGCTACAATCTTTAGACTACAATAATAATAACACTAGCACAATGACTTATGTGCAGCTGGAGAATTTAGCTCCATTTTCTTTTGCTTCCAATGATAGTAGGTCCAGAGATTTGGAAGTTAGTTTATGAATATTTTGAATTGGAACATACGAGGCATGAACTCACCTAGGAAAAGACAGGCACTTAGTGAATACATTTCTAAATATAAAGTAGACATGATAGCTATCCAAGAAACAAAAAAAGAGACTTTTAATGTTAGAATACTTAGATCATTGGCTCCTCACTTTGACATTTGGATCTATCTCCCCTCCATTGGAAAATCTGGAGGTATTCTTTTTGGAAGCGATAGTAATAAGATTGATATTATATCCCATAGTATGCATCAATTCTGTTTAGATATACATCTGATTAATAAAAAGGATAAATCAGAATGGCAATATACAATAGTTTATGGACCTACTCTTAGAAATCTGAAAAAGGCCTTATGGATAGAATTAGATCACATTAGGGAAGGGTGCACTAAGTTTTGGATGGTTAGCGGAGATTTCAATGTTATTAGGAATTCTCAAGAAAAATCTGGTACCA
Organism: Carex parvula; assembly: GCA_025461045.1. Lineage (NCBI taxonomy): Eukaryota > Viridiplantae > Streptophyta > Magnoliopsida > Poales > Cyperaceae > Carex > Carex parvula. The sequence goes on along the minus strand of JAJGRW010004395.1, from coordinate 80,259 downwards.
ACTTTGATGTTAAAATAAGTAAGATGTTTAATAACTTCATCAGTAGGCATAATTTAGTGGAACATAAACTCCATACTAGAAAATTCACATGGTCTAGTGGCTGCAATTTTGCTTTATTAGATAGATTTTTTACTTCTATAGGATGGGATCAACATTATCCCCATAGTACAATTATAGATCTTCACAAAAATGGCTCTGATCACTGCCCTTTACTCATGCAAGTAGAAGGTCCTGTTTCTAATCATACTTATCAATTTAGATTTGATCCCCTATGGCTAGAGCAGGAAGACTTTTGTAGGTTAATTGTCAAATGGTGGACTGACTTTACGGATAACACTGTAGATGTAGCTACTTATTGGACTAAAAAACTTAGCTTTCTTAGACGGAAAATCAAAGGTTGGGCAAAAAACTTTTATGGCAAAAATAAGAAAGAGAAGAATATGATTATCCTTAGATTGCAGGAATTAGATATCCTTAGAGAAACTAGAGACCTCCTTGAACATGAAATAGAAGAATGGACTACCTTAAGATCAAAACTAGAAAACATATACCTAGAAGAAGAAATGTATTGGAAACAAAGAGCAAAACAAAAATGGTTAGAAGAGGGGGATCACAACTCCAAATATTTTCATGTGGTAGCTAATCATAGAAAAAAAAAGAATAGAATTAATTCTTTGGATATTAATGATACTCCTACACAAGATTTAGCTACAATTAAACATCATATCACTGATTATTACAAACAAATCTTAGGAACACAAGGCACTAAATATGCCACTTTAGGGGATCAGTTTTGGGCTGAAAATGATAAAGTTTCAGCTCAAGAAAATTTTACTCTGGAGCAACCCTTTACTTTGGAGGAAATTAAAAAGGCCCTCTTTGATTGTGAGCCTAATGGAGCACCAGGTCCAGATGGCTTTCCTTTTAAGTTTTATCAATTTTTTTGGGAGTTAGTTCAACATGATATTCTACTACTATGCTCAAGTTTTTATCACAATTCCTTAAATCTACATAAAATTAATAAATCCATCATATGTTTGATTCCTAAAGAATCCAATGCTGCCACAATTAACAAATATAGACCAATCAGTTTAGTTAATTGCATTTTTAAATTGATCTCCAAATTACTTACTCATCGATTGGAAGCTATTATGTCTAGAATCATTGATGATAGCCAGGCAGCATTTCTGCCACATAGGTATATATTGGATAATGTAGTTTTAAGTCAAGAAATAATTCATTACAGTAAATCTCATAAACAAAATGGTGTGGTTATTAAGGTGGATTTTGAAAAGGCTTATGACAAAATCCATTGGGATTATATCTTAGAAGTCTTATCTAGTAGAGGTTTTGGAACCAAATGGATATCTTGGATCCAAAGTTGGTTACTTAGTTCTCAATCTTGTCTTACGGTTAATGGGGAATTAACACCTTACTTTTATTGTAAAAGAGGAGTAAGACAAGGGGATCCACTTTCTCCTTATCTTTTTATTCTAGCAGCTGATGTTCTTAGTAGAATTTTCACTAAAGGTAAAAATGCTAATGTCATTAGAGGTCTAGGGCCAAACTGCTTCAACAATACCAATATCACAAATTGCCATTATGCCGATGATACAATTTTATTTTTAGAAGCTTCTGATAATATAGTGACTGCTGCATGGTGGGCTATGCAAGCCTTTGAAGCAGTCTCTGGTATTAGGATAAATTTAGATAAAACTGAAATGTATGCCATTAATACGCCTCACTTAGAAATATTAGCAGCTTCCTTCAAATGTAAAACAGCTAATCTTCCCATTAAATATCTTGGTCTCCCATTACATGATAGAAAGCTTACTGTTAAGGATTGGAGATTTTTGACTGATAAAGTAGAGAAAAAACTTCAAAATTGGAAAGGGCAATTGTTGTCCCTTGGGGGTAGGCATACTCTAATCAACTCTGTACTCTCAGCAGTACCATTATATGCTTTATCACTATATCAAATACCTATAACAGTTTTAAAAGATATCGATAGGATAAGGTGCAGATTCCTTTGGCAAGGAACTGATAGAACTAGGAAAAAATATTCCCTTGTTAATTGGTCAGTAGTTAGTTTATCCAAACAATATGGGGGATTAGGAATTCTTGATTTGAGAGATATGAATATAGCTCTACTAATAAAATGGTGGTGGAAGTATAGAGACCCTCATTATAATAGCAATTGGAAAACCCTTATCACATTTCTTTCTGCTGATCCTAGTTATTTACTTCATCCTTCACCTTTTTGGCATAGTGTTATGAAATTAGCAGATCTAGGCTCTAGTTGTGTTAAATACTCCCCAGGCAAGATATCTACCGTTAGATTCTGGGAAGATATATGGCTTGACGAATGCCCTCTTTCAACTAAATTCCCGCAATTGTACAATCAGTGCACTAACAAAAATATCTTATTTTCTGATGTCATAAACTCACAGGGACAGGATGTGCATTTTAGGGACATACTCACTGGAGTGTGCTTGTCTGAATGGACCCAACTTTTATTAATACTAAGTCAACTTTCATTCACACATGCATTTGATAAGTTAGCTTGGAGATGGGAGAGTAATGGGAGGTTTAGTGTGCACTCTATGTATCAAATTCTCAACTATAGAGGAGTTTTGAATGAACATCCTCTCTTATGGTGGACCATGCCTCTTCCCCCCAAAATTAAAATATTCATGTGGCTGGTTTTTAGAAATAGGATTCTAACTAAAATGAATCTAGCTAAGAAAGGTTGGGTAGGTTCTACACAATGTATGTTCTGTACTGAACAGGAATCTGCTAATCATCTTTTTTTGCTTTGTCCCTTGATTCAACAAGTATGGTATTGGTTAGGCAAAAATCAACTGCATTATCAACATTGGCAATCTTTAAAACAAGTTTTTCAATTTGCTGTAGCACTGCCTAAACCTGAGAGAACTGCATTTTTAATTGTATTTAGTGCAACTTGTTGGACCTTGTGGAAGCATAGAAACGAAGTCTGCTTCCACTCCATCTCACCTAAAACTGCTCGATCTTTGATCTTTTTAATAATCTCTTTAGTTTTATATTGGACAGGACATACAAAGACTAAAAAGAAGGTTAGGGCAGCTACACACACTTGGATTCCCCGTGAAGATGAGCTGGATGCTATTCCTTTGAGAGTTATCTGGCCAGGCGAGGGAGACAGTGTTTCTTTCCACCTTGGAGAGTCTTCCACTGAGACAACTGAGAATGCTTGAACAAGTAACTGACAGCTTTGTGTTTAGATATCCTGATACTTGTGTTGATTGTGTTGACTGTGGTACACAGTGTTGCCAAATCGTTTGTTTGTAGATTGGAGTTAGATTCTAGTGTCTCGTGGTATGATGCACGCTAGGGTTCTAAGTGGTAGTTAGAATTTGGTGACAGGAAGAGCTATCTGTGCTTTTCATCTTATATTGAACCGTTATCTTTTGTACTCTTTGTTTCGTTTTATAATGAAACTGGGCCTTTGGCCTTTTTAACCAAAAAAAACTAAATGAAATCATCATAAAGAAAACAAAAGAGATCTCAAATAAAATATACACCGCCAGCGCTCTCTATAAATAACCCTTTGCATCACCAAACCTCACATCCATTCATCTCCATCAGTGAAAGAAAACATGGAAACAAATAACCAAAATCAAAATGAAAAACCCCACCAAGCTAACAGTACTGGTCTCCAGATCATGAAGAGAGATCATATGATAAACAAGGACACCTCTAGGCTTTCTCTCTTGACAAAATTCCATGCCGGTTATTTCCGAATTAGCTTCGCTTTGTGCGGCCAAGCATTGCTGTGGAAAACCCTGAGAGAACTAAGCACCAATGCACGCGTGCTTCAGCCTTTTGTGCATGTTCTCCCCTCGACCGCTTTCATCCTTCTCTGGTCTCTCCTAAACTTCTATGTATAGGGAAAATTACAAGTTTTTGCACCACGTACCTTTAATTAGCGTATATATATATTACAAGATGTAAAACATTTTTCCCTTTTTGGATATGCAAGAAAAAAATAAATTGCACTAGATATACATTCTAGGAGAAGTGTGTGAAATGTTATAATAATTTGCAACCAACATCAATCCTGGCTCATTATTTTATTTGCAAGTAAAAAATTTATGAATTTTAAGATAAGATTGATTTGATGTACAGGGCACTGGCATTTCTTTCGCTTCTTATTCTCTGCCTAATGTACATAGCCCGTTGCCTAACACGCTTTGAATCGGTACGCGCAGAATTCCAACACCATGTTGGGATGAACTACCTCTACGCACCGTGGATCGCCGGGCTCCTACTCCTCCAATCCGCTCCTTTCCTTGGGCCCCACAATGTATTATACATTTTCCTTTGGTGGGTCCTCTCCCTCCCAATCATAGCCCTTGATATTAAGATCTACGGCCAGTGGTTCACACGAGGGAAGAAATTTCTTTCTATGGTAGCAAACCCTACAAGCCATCTATCTGTTATTGGAAACCTCGTCGCTGCCAGAGCAGCGGCAGAGATGGGAGGAAAAGAGGCTGCATTGTGCCTATTTTCCCTCGGCATGGTGCATTATGTCGTGTTGTTTGTGACTTTATACCAGCGGTTTTTGGGAAGTGACTCTCTCCCCGTCATGCTAAGGCCGGTGTTTTTTCTCTTTTTCGCGACACCAAGCATGGCTAGCCTTGCATGGCGTTCGATTGTCTCGAGCTTTGATACCCCTTGCAAGATGCTTTTCTTTCTTTCGCTCTTCCTCTTTGCTTCACTGGTGAGCCTGATCTATTTTTGTATCATAATTTAACATACATTTAACATCATATTAGTTTTCATTTGCTTTTTTCATAGTTAAAATATTAGTTTCAGTTTCATTCTAGGTTGAGAACAAAAATGTCCCTTTTAAGTTTCTAAGATCTCTTGGTCAAAACCATGCATGCCCAGGCATTGATTGATTATTTTTCTCCCGAGACCGAAATCCGTCTGATGCCCTGTCTAAGAAGTCTAATTCACGACGAGATTCGTGCAGCTAAGACCGGGCATCAGACAGATTTCACGGATTTAAATATTCATTAATCTCAACCGTTCCTTGAATCTAATTTAGCCGTAGATCAGACGACTTAGACCGGGCATGAGATAGAAGGGCAACTTTATGGAGGGTCAACTTTATTCAATTTAGGTGCAGGAGATAGAGAAAAGGAATTTGTGCAGGTACTTGTGCAAGAAAATTAAGGACCAGCTTAAATTTGACTCGTACATTTTGCTTAACTTAATACTTACTATAGAAAATATATTATGTAATAAAGTTGACAAATTAAGTTGAGCTTGTAATTGACCCTTGCTTATCCCTTTACACTGTTTACTTAATTCCCTCCATATTATGCTAATATATATGCCATACAGCCATACTATATTTTAAACTAACGATTAAAAAAACAAGTCTATATGAGAAATCAACAACAACAACCAAGCCTTTATTTCCAAATAAGTTGGATAGGTAGTAGACTAGAAATGAAACACAATCGTTGTCACAAAGTCAAGGTAGATAGTAAGCCACAAAATTAGATAGTTAATAATTAAAAAGGTACAGAAATAATATCTGGGTTATTAATTTTCTCAATGTGAAAACATCATTATTAATTACAGCAATCAAGCAACTCAAGCTGTGCATATATTTGTTCAATTTGTCATATATAAGTCATTACAGATTACAGCAAAATTTAGAACAAACAAATAGTTTAGATGTGGAAAGATTAATTAACTAGTATATATAGTATAATGGATATAATTAATTTTACCAAGTGGCCGCCTATTATTTTCTTAGCTTAGTTAAAATAACTTGTAGAAATCAATTTGGTGGCAAATGATTCAAGGCCAACTGCAATTGCATACAGCACACATCCACAAACATTATCAAAGGCAGAATTGATTTCTCCAACAAAACAAAAACATGAAAATTGCTACACTACACATACAGTGTCATTTCTTAATGGATTAGAATAACATTTTGTTATCAAATTTATATAATGACTAACACCACTTAATGCATTAATTACTTGATTGTAGGTCTCTAGACCAACCTTGTTCAAGAGATCGATGCGAAGGTTCAGTGTGGCGTGGTGGGCCTACTCCTTTCCACTTACAGTACTCGCACTTGCCGCAACCGAGTATGCGCAGGAGGTCACAAGCGAAATCTCGAACCTGCTGATGCTCATTTTAACAGTATTATCAGTCATAGTGACACTAATCTTAATGCTCTTTACTGCTATCAGAATGAACGATTTACTGCCCCATGACGATCCATTTGCACGTTGTCTGATTGTACATAGATCACGGAAGTGAAAAATAAGCGTTATTTATTATGTAAATAAATTCCGTGTCTCAATATTAGCTGTGACTGTGAGCACCAACATTTTAATCACTTCTCAATGGAGATAATTAACGATACTTTTCGGTTGTTGGTTGTAAAAATGCAATGAACAGATATAGTGCACTAATTAATAATATATTTTGTTATGTTATCAGAAAGACTCAGCACCGAATTAATTAAGTTGGCTTGCTTGTGTTTACTGAGTACCACAGAAAATTTATTAATTAACTCTTTGTGCCTTGGTTAATTCAAGTTTAATTGTATGAGAACCTGGTAACTGGAACTAAATTCAGGTCAAATTAAGCAAGGTAGGCTTTAAGAAAAGAATTTAGTTAAAGGTTATTTGATAAATAAACGATGAAGTCTCTACACCGACTGATTATCTTTTCTTTTGAAATTGCTATTGCTTTTCTTCTAGATAAATAAAATCATATATCAATGCTCAAAATTTAATTCTGAGATGTGCCAATATTGGGATGTCCGAATTTGTAGCCACTTAAACATTATTTCAAAGCCTTACCATATATAAAAACAATCAACCTAATTATCTCTTTGACCATTCACCAACTACTAAGACATAAATAATATGCATTTGCGCAACAAAATTTGAGTGATTGATCATAACTTATAATTTCCTTCGAGTGAGGCTATCGCAATATGCACAACGTGAATTGGTCATACTATGAATCAATATATTCATTTCAAAGTTCAAACGATAGATTTGAATCATTTAACATGATTTTCATATGAAAATGTATTTACGACTAAATTTTAATTTTTTTTTAGATAGATAGAAAATCACAACTTTTAAATGGTCTAGAATCTTTAGATCAAGTGAATTTTTTATATCTAAAAAAATAGAAAAAATTCTAAAAAAATGTAAAATTTGATCAAAGAATACATTTTCATGTAGAGATCATGATGAACGGTTCAGATTGATTGTTTAGATTTTGAAAACTAAAATATTGATCTAGTACGGATCAATATGTGCTATAGCCTCATTCCTTTTCTTTAGAAGGACAACAACAAATTTTGTTATTGTAAGAGCATTTACATTCCAGCAACTTAAATGAGTTTTTAAATAACTGTTAATCACTTTTTAGAAATTAAGGTCTCTAAAGTTTCTAACTCTCACATCTCTAAAATTAATTTTAGAGTTTTTATTAAGCCACGTCAGCAACAAATTAAAAAGAAGAAATAATTTGAACCAATTATTTGGTTAACATGGAGTTTATAAACAGTTTCTTAATAAGAAATTTTACTGCATAGTTTCTAAATAAGAAACTCTCTCACATTCCTAAAACTGAATTAGAAACTACCACATCATATTAGAAACTCTTACCAAGAATGTGGATGCTCTAAACTGATGAAACCAAGATTGAAGGCTTAATATTTAGACTTAATTACTCGATTGATGAAAAGTCTCAATTTTACCTCCTTAATCATGATATCAATGCCTTACCATAGGTAAAATAAATTTTCCATATTTCATAAAAAAATTCTTTAAATTAACCACATAGTTGTCGTAATTACTATGTTTCATGGCGCCGAAATTATTATTAATATCCAAAAAGAATATTAAATTTCAAAATCTACACTCCATGCATAGGAATTTCGAAATATGTTCAAACCGGAGATTAAATTTCCGGTTTCATACAAACTTTCCCCAAAAAAAAATTCCGGTTCTAGACAGTCCGACGGAGATTAAATTCCCAGTTCTAAGAACCGGAGAATTAATCCCCGGTTCTAATTTTTTTTTAATTAAACAGAGATGTTTATAATTTATTTATTTTTTATATTGAAATATTAGAATATTTATTTTAAAATAGATGGAATATTATATAATTTGATTTATTAGAAAGACTGCGGCAAATAACCCGGATTAACATTTTTCAGGCCAGATTTTTTGCGGATGTAAGAAAATTAAAATATTTCTTTGTGTATTATTGGAAAAAAAATAAAATATTTTAAAACTAAGTTATTGATTCCGGTTCAAAAGTCACTTCTAGGTAAATAAATAAAATATTTGGATTCTTCTATTTTTGAAAATACAAAAAAAGACTAAGATAATTTTGAGTTAAAAAACCTTAGAACCATTTTGGATTCTTCTATATTTGGATTCTTCTATTTGATTGAAATGCCTCTATTTTGTTTAATTAAAAAAAACTTAGAACCAAGGATTAATTCTCCGGTTCTTAGAACCGAGAATTTAGTCTCCGGTTTCAGATTGCCTAGAACCGGAATATTTTTTGCGGAAAGTTTGTATGAAACCGGGAATTTAATCTCCGGTTTAGACAGATTTCGAAATATAGCGCACCAATGTGTAGATTTGTAAATTATTTATTAATTTTGGATATTAATAAAAATTTCGGTTCATGGCGCGCATTCATACCAATTCCTAGGTATTGGTACCGTACCAGTTAAGATCGATGGTACTACATGCTCGTAATCAGAACTGCGTACCATTTCAAACATATAATACCGCATCGATCGATGATATTGCTAAAAAAAAAAAAAATCAGAGAAAAGTAATTATTATTGACTTGTAATTATTTTGATCCTTTCTATTCCTCACACAACTTCTCAAAAATTTAAACAGGCCACCAACTAGATTCAAACTTATTTACAAAAAAAATATTACATACAAACCATCATGGAAAAAAGAGCGAAGGAAAAGGAAATAGAAAAATGAAAATAACCAACAAAAGAAACCCAATTAGCAAGCTTTGGAACACTAAGCGCAATATAATCCTCGAAATCCCTAACAAACTCAAATTCAATCTTAATTCTGTTATTAATTTTTATTGAAACAAAAAAAAAAAAATTCTATCAATTTTGTGGATATATATATGTTCATATCATCTGTTATTGCTCATGTAAGTCATATCCCGCTCGCCGTACAATGAATCAAACTATTTAGTATCTACATTAAAAAAAATAAATAATCAGAAAATTTGAAAGCAGAATATGCACTATGAAATCTATCAATCAAACAAATTTAGTTCAAAATATTTTACATATCGTTTTTAATGCACATTCATGAATAAAAGATGATCTATAACAGCAACTTCTAGGTTCAAATTGTAACATATATATACTTTGATGCAGGTTGAAATTTGGACAGCAATACGTTTTCAAAATAAAATCAGTTGAATTATTAGTTTATTACTGTCACTTGTTTCTCAAATGATAAAAATTATATTGCAACCTTTTTGCTGAATGAGCACCTCTAACATGCCACATAAGCTCCACCATGGAGGTGGTCGCATCAAAGAGACTTCTCGGCAACCCTGTAAGAAGGGCCCACTTGTTAGTGACTACGAGTTATTTCACATCAAGTAGATACCACCATGGACGATTGTTGATGACTCGTACAAACATACATACCAGTTGCTTATTGTACTGTTGATCTCCAATTATTTATTTTGGATTCTTATTTTCCGCTATTTTTTTCAACTGTAAATTACTGGCTGGTAAGAGGAATACAAGGTAGATAGTAAACCAGGATACATTCTCTGCTGACACAAATCAGTGCATGTATACTAGTGCCAGTAATAGTATAGATTTTTGTATTTTTTTTTATTTCTAGTAACTTAAAAATTATTATGATCTCCTGAACTGGCTCTTTTGGGCCATCTTTCTATTAATTTAGCAATAAAGAAAACTAATTCTCAATTCCTTTCTTCTGGGTTTCGAATTTGTCCTAGATCGAATGAATCAAGAACAATATTTCTATTCCTTTTGAATTATTTGAGAAACTTAATAAGAAATTATGCATAACTAGAATCAGACTGTGAGGATTGATTTGGATCAGATATTGCGGATTGATGACGGGGCCAACAGGCAATCACAAGTTCACCGTAATGCCAAAACAGTGCGAACTAGGCTTCGCAATTCGACAAAAAAAACACCATTTTTTAAAAATATTTTCCAGTATTTCCTAATTACAATTTTGCTACCTGAATTTATTTGTATTTACCATGCGGATATTCAACAAATTGCGACATTCACTTTGAGAAGGGACTTCTTTAGGGAGATCAGAGATCTCAAACCGGTGAATGATATGCCATGGCTGATAGGAGGAGATTATAATGTAACTTTGTTGCCAGAAGATAGAAATAATTTGAATAATGCAAATTGGGGAGAATCAGTCAAATTTGCAGATTTAGTAATGGATTTGGAGCTCCTGAACTTGCCGATGACAGGGAAACAATTTACTTGGTCAAATTCCAGAACAATGGCAAAGTTGGATAGATTCTTGATATCATCAGCCTGGGACAACTCTTTCCCCAATTCTAGACAGGAAGCTCTGGCAAATACTTCATCAGATCATAATCCAATCATGTACAAAGCTAAATCTAGATTCAAACGGACAGTTTTTTTCAGATTTGAAAATGGATGGTTACTCTCTGATAAATTCAAAGCATTTGTTCGAGAAATCTGGCAAAGTTTGGGATTAGTTTATACAGCTATAGATCTTCATAACAAGTTCAATCAACTACAGACTGCTATAAAAGATTGGACAAGGGACAACATAGGATATGTTAAGAACCAATTAATGGTATGCCGTGAATATCTGGATTGGATAGGGAGAGTGGAGGAAGCTAGGCATGTCACGATATTAGAAAAATGGATCAAAGCTGCAATAAAAAGGAGGTTCACTGCACTTTGTGCTCATGAAGAGGAAAAATGGAGACAAAGAGCTAAGATCAGATGGGAGTTGAAGGGAGACAGGAATACGAGATACTTTCATTCTTTAGCGACATCTTCTAAAAGAACAAACACGATCAGTGTGGTGGAATCTGAGGGTCAAGAATACACAGAAGAATCTGCTAAAACAAAAATCTTCTGGAATTTTTATGTGAATCTTATAGGGAAAGAATCTGACAAAATGTTGGGATTAAATTGGTCCAACTTGTACAACAATGATATCGATCTACACACAATTGTTGATAGAGTGACTATGGCTGAGCTTCTGGAAACTATAAATGAAATGCCCAACAATAAAAGTCCTGGCCCTGATGGTTTCACTGGAGAATTTTTCAAAGAATTCAAAGATGTAATTGCTCAGGATCTGCATACGGTCTTGAACAATATCCTGGACAGTAATGCCCCTTTGGAAAAACTCAACACTTCCTATATAGTGCTAATACCAAAGAAGGAAGGAGCTAAGAAACCACAGGACTTTAGACCGATTAGTTTGGTACACAGTGTCCAGAAAATTTTATCAAAAATTCTGGCAAAGAGGCTTCAACCATATATCTGTCAACTGGTTGAGGAAAGTCAGACAGGTTTTGTTAAAGGTCGACAGATCACTGAAGGTTTTCTCTATGCGCAACAAGCTATTCATACAGCAAAGGAACAGAACATCCCAATAGGATTATTTAAAGCAGACATACACAAAGCTTTTGATACTGTTAATTGGGAATTCTTAACTGGAATAATGGCGGGAATGGGGTTTCCTGCAAAATGGATAAACTGGATTTCAAACTCAGTTCTCCAAGGCAGTTCTCAAATAATAATAAATGGATGTTTGAGCAAGAAAATTCAACTCAGAAGAGGTGTTAGGCAGGGGGATCCCCTGTCGCCACTTCTTTTCATATTAGCAATGGATTTCATTCCAAGATGGCTAAACAAGTTAGTTCACAATGGTGTGTGGCAATTGCCTTTCGCAGGCATGAAACCTTGTTTATTATATGCGGATGATTCATTGTTTTTTCTAAAGCCAGAGTTAAGACAAGCGCATGCCTTAAAGATCCTTTTCTTAACCTTCCAGCAGATCTCAGGTTTATCTGTTAGCATGAGCAAATCAGAGTTGATCCTTTCTATGGGAGACATGCCATTAGATCAGAGATTAATAGACACTTTGGGTTGTAAACAGGGCACTTTCCCATTCACATACTTAGGGCTGCCTTTGTCTGACAGAAAACTTTCTAAAACAGCATACATTCCTCTCATTCAGAAAGTGCAGAACAGACTTCAGGGCTGGGCGGCAGCTCAATTATCAATAGCTGGAAGATTGGTTCTGATCAATGCTGTACTATCCTCAATACCGACATATTTTATGTCTGTTTTTAAAATCCCTCAATGGGTAATTTTAGAGATTGATAAAACGAGAAGGCGGTTCTTGTGGAGAAGGGGACCTTTGCAGGACAAAGGCATTTCACTGGTAAACTGGGAAAGGGTGTGCAAACCGAAAAAACAGGGAGGTCTTGGTATAATGAATTTGCAATTATTCAATGATGCACTATTAGCTAAATGGTACTGGTTTTGGATTAAACCAGAAATGAGAATATGGAAGTCCTTGATATTGTCCATCTATGAGATTGATAGACCAACTATTCTTCCAGATTGCAAATTTTTCAGACAGAATCTACAGGGGGTTAAAAATTTCTGCGATTGCTCTATGACAAGAGTGTTGGGTGATGGAAAAACAATACTCTTTTGGAAGCAAAATTGGGGACAAGGGCTGTTGTATTCCCATTTCCCTGTGTTATATCAAGAGGCTTTAGACCAAAACATATCCTATTATCATGCGAGACAACTGGGATCAATGGGTGCTCGAGAGATGTTTCATAATGGGACAACGGATGAGTTTGAGAAGGAACTGGCAGAGTTTCAAACACTAATAGGTAGGCAACCACTGAGTACTCTTGGTCAAGATGATGCTCACTGGAATTTGAGTGCCTCAGGAGGTTTTTCTGTCAACTCAACTTATCAAGGCCTTAGTAACAGACCAAGGGTTGCTTCCAATGTACATAGGATTTGGAAGTTGAAGGTGCCTCCAAGAATTCAAATCTTTGGATGGCTGGTTTATCAAAAGAAAATCTTAACGGCAGAGAATTTATGCAAAAGAGGCTGGGTGATGCCTAGCATGTGCATAATGTGTCGCTCGCAATGTGAGACAATTCAGCATTTGTTTTCTGAATGCTGCGTTGCAATGCAGATGTACGAAAGAGTAATACAAAAATTTGGTATGGAGGCTAGAAATTGGGGAGAAATTTTCAAGAAAGAAGGGGCTCACACATGGATAACTAGCAAAGAGAGCAGTATGAAGATCAAAGCGCTAATTCTCTTGACCATGTTCATAGTTTGGAGAGAAAGATGTTCCAGAATTTTTCGAGAAGAAAACAAGGGAGTAGTAGATTTGGTATTGGAAGTCCAAGAACAATGGGATTCTTTACATGAGAAGAAGATTTCAAGCACTTAAATTTCTGCTATTTTTAATTTTAGTCTTTTTTAATTGTCTTTTATCTTCAATTTTCTAAAAACTCTATAAATTCAACATTGGTTGAATTGTTTTTAAGGCAATTGTAACTCGGCTCCCTTTTGGAGTCTCTTTAATAAAAATAAATAAGGACTAGATCCTTATTTTTCATCAAAAAAGATACACATAATACGGACGAACCTGAACCTCCGGCTTTAACAAATCCTCCGTTTTTTCATCATCAAAAGTTGGTTCTTCTTCAATATGTGCCTCCGCCATCAGTTCTATTTCCATAATTTCTTTTTCTTCAACTTCTCCTTCATTCAACATGATATCATTCCCCGTGCAAGAATCACCATTTACCTCATCAATTGCAACTTCTCGACCGAGACAAGCCTCGATTACACCTTCATTAGTTATAGTCACTTCTACTTCCTTGCTAAATAAGAATTTTAAGAAGTAAATTAGCGTGAACCAACCGTAGTAAAGAAAACAGAGCAAACCAGAGGACAAAGAGATGATTAGAGAAAAGAGTAACGAAGGAGCTCTGTATAGAAACAAATGGAGAGAACGGTACTTATATGAGACATGAGAATAAGATTTGGTGCAAGAATTAGGTGGTAGAGGTACTATTTCTCTCTCTTTTTGTTTTTTTGTCATACACATGATTGGTTCAAACAAGGGTTTTAGGTTTCAGGGATAATAGAGAGCTTTTTGGGAAAATAGGAATAAGTAATCAAATGGGAAAGGTGGAGAATTGGGAAAGAGAAAAAATGGGTTTGGATAATTTTAATTTACTAATTAAAGCTTTGTAGGGAATTCAATGAATTTTAATTAGTGTTTGCCTTTTTTGTTTTTTAGTGAATGATGATTGATTAGAGGCGTGGCGAACAAGACCCCAGCTTTTGGTTAGTGGTGAATCTAATTTTCACAAGAAATTTCTGGTGTGAGAACTCGTGTAGCGAATCGCAGGAATTTTTGCGGCATTTTAGGTTGCTATTGTTCAACAATATTTAACAAAATTAAGTATGTCATATCAGAAGATTACTTTGTGGTAATTTTTCTTTTCGTGATTTCATGGTAATTAGAAGTATAGAAATAAACACTACATTAATTTATTAGTTTCTTTTATTTGTATTAAGTTAATAAGTTTCAGTAAACATAAAAATGATACATTTAACACTGAATAAAGTATCTTTTTGAAAAAAAAACACTGGATAAATTACCATTGCAAATTTTTTCTTTTTCAAAGAACTTTACAAAGTAGAAAAATATTCGATGTTAGAAAATAAGAAAAAATAGTTTTTTTTAGAAAGGAGTAATATAAACTGAATTTGACAATAGAATCTATCTAAGATACATCTATTATTGGAACAAATATTTTGAAAGAAAGAAAGAACGAAATGATAAATTAATGTAAATCAAACACAAACAAGTTATCTGTCCAATTACTACTATATAACAATTTTAGTCCATTTTTACTAAAGCTTGCTAAATAATTAGAACTTTTGGCACTCCCTTGTGACCCGCAACAGGAGAAGACACAGTACAGATGGCCGCATATTTTGATTTAGGGATGCCGTTGCCGCGTGGGCAATTTAAATCAAACAGGAGCGCTGTACCAAATCTCTTTTCTTTTCTTTTGGTACATGAAAGAATTTTTAGGTTTGTTTATAGGGACAGGAACAGGAGGTTAATCAGGAAATTGTCAGATTTTAAGTACAGAATATCTTACTTTCAGTAATATATTAAACATTTCGTAAAGAATCAGAAAGATGAAAAAAAATAAAAATGTGTCGCATAAGAAATCAGATTCAGTCTCTTGAGTCATTTTCTAAGAAACGAATTATTATAACGGTTTCTTAGAGTTTGTACATCGATCAAATTGTCAGATTCTAAGTACATAATATCTCACTTCTAGAAATATATTAAACATTTTGTAAAGAATTAGAAAGATGAAAAAAATTGTGTCGCAGAAGAAACCGGATTATTGATTCAGTTTCTTTAGTCATTTTCTAAGAAACTGAATTATTGATTCGGTTTCTTAGAGTTTGAACATCGATCAAATATTTTCTTAATTAAAAATTGAAAATGGATTGAGATCTTCATACAAATTCTACGGAACCGAATTAATAAACCGTTTTTTTTTTAATGTTTAAAGGAACTGAATTAATTATTTAATTCCTTCTAGTGCATAAAAAAAATCATTTTTCTCATTCCCAACAAAATAAATAATATATTTCTAAAATAAAATATTTTTTGTAAGTGCTCTGTATTTCTCATTGATCAACCAAGATTCTTTATTAAGTTAAAAATGAAAGAATTCTTTTCAACAATTAATAAAATCCATAAAAATATTATAATCAGTTTACAAATTAGTACAAGTTCTCAACATGAAAAGATTTTTCTTCTATCTTTTGAAAGACAGTTTCCCCCAAAAAAGGGAAACCAGAATAAATTTAACTCAACACAAACTTTGTATTCAGAGAAATAAACAAACAAACAAATTGGAATTTTATGATTTCACATCCTGTTCATTCTCTCATTCCCTCCATGAATGGCGGCGATGTAAAGAAACTGCGTCGCCGAGAGGATGATGGTGAAAGCTTCCATTGTTCTCTGTGAGAGATTCAAAGTTTGCATCATGTTAGCAATTCCGAAACTTAGATAATATAGAATTTTGAAATAAAAAATGTGAATAGTTATTTTCTTATCATACCAGTTTAGCATTCCTTCCTCCAAGGTGAATCTCCTTGCATGCAAATCTATGTTGGCCAAAATATTGAGAAATTGGGAAGATTAATTAATAAGAAATTTAAATGCAAGGAATTAAATAACAGCAAACACAACTCATCCCCCTACCCCCCTTAAAAAAAATTGAAATGGTTTATTGTCTTACCCCATGGCCAAAAGGGTGAGGAGCCATGCAATGAGGCCCGTGGCTGCCGCCGGTTGTAAGCTGTCGTAATTCCAAACTCGCATGTGGTTGAACCCGGAAATAGCCGAAGCAGCACCAACAGCACCAGCAATCACTGCAAAAAACACGAAGAAACCGGTCGCGAAGTTCCCGATTGGAAAGAATATCGGCTTGAAGTGTGCCGGCAATACTAGCTCTGGACCTATAATACCAAAACAATATGTAAAACATAAAGCATGAAAATTAAACAAGTATAAAACTTCCTAGAAAAAAAAAATGTTGATAATGAGTGTCTGGTATTAATTAAAAGAGATTAGCAATTTAGTTACCTATGATAAAACCATGATCGATCGCCTTATTAATGGCCCATCCTCCGATTAGCGCTAAAATAAGGTACATGAAGAAGTTTAAAAGCAGGAGAAAAGAGACGGCCGGTCTCATTTGCTCGTTCGCCATCGATTAGTTCTTTGAATTAAGATTGATTAGTGAATGTATGATAGATATTTTACTATTTAATTTTGCTTATTTGGATGAGAGATAATTCATTCCTCTTTCCAATTTATATGAGTTTCTAGCTTTGTTCTTTACTTGCTTGTACGGAGTTTCTACAACTTGTAAAATTTGAATTTTGGCTGGAAAGAGGAAGGAGCATGAGTTTTGATTGATTAACTGTGAAGAAAAGGAGCCAAATTTTTGAGGTTTTGGTATTTGTTTTGCTTGAGGTGTACAGTTACCTTTCTATTCCTTATTTTGATGTGATTTGATGTATAGTTGTTGGGTTTTATTCCCCGTCCTTTTGCGCTGTCAAGAGAAAGAAGCAGCGTGTATTTAATTTGGATGGACTATGAAGTAAATACAGTTTGACATAATCAATATTACATGGCTAAGTTTCATCTGCAACAATTTTGCCCTTTTTTACCTTCATCTAAATCAATTAAATTGTAATTAAATTTAAATATATTTATCGATCGGATTAGCAATGGAAATAACCTCATAAAAAGAGCAGAAATCTACTAATTGCAGATGGTTGGGCGAAAGAGAAGAACAGGGAAAAAAATCAAAATAATAAAACTTAACATAGAGCATCTTCATCTTAGAAATTAATTAGAAATTATCAGTGAATTAAAATTAGAATTGGAAGTACAATATAAAATTAGTAATTAACAATCAGTGAAGTGAATGAGAATTCACAATTGTATTAACAAGAAAATTAAAAAGTGATTTCTTAAAAAAAGCTTACTAATTATAACTTGAAAAATAAATTGTCACATTGAATTAAAAACTGAAATAAAAAATCCAATTTAAATACTTTAACAGATTCGCAACAATAAAAAAAATTTGGGTTTCATCGTACATATAGTTGCCAGGTATTTATCCATGCAGCCCAATTTTGAACCGTAAAAGATGGGCTATCAAATCCAAAATAGACGGTCCATACCTACTTAATCACTCCACAATTTTGTTGGACTCGAGAGGAATTTATCCTTATTTCTTGTTCAATTATTTATTACTCTTAATTTTGTTTCATTTTCAAAAAAAGTGTATTAATAATCGTCAGAAAATAGTTAGTATAAACAATTCATAAAATTCATTTCTTTGATAAAGTTTATATTTATTGAAAAAATGCACAGACTTCAGACGTGAAATTTATGGATAAATTCGGATGAAATTTATCCGAAAAGACGATGAAACCTTTTTTGAGAGATTTATTTAAAATGCAATTTTATACAATGATGGTGACTATTACCACTTTTATGCTGGGGTCCCTGCTCACCGACTAAATTGAAAACACTAGTTATTCTTTGCTTTTTCCATATGCACAAACATAATATTTTCCCCCTATATTAATTTTGATAATAAAAATTGGAAGTTCAACTAAGTGTAGTATAATTGTGCTTTAGGTGATACAGTATTCCAATTCAATAGAACAGCAAGAGGTGGGGGGGGGGAGAGAAGATCAATTTATTTTTATTATAATTTGATCACTTAAATTCAATTTATTCATTATTATTTTTGAGATGAAGATGGAATTTCAACTTTAAAATTCACAAAAATTTCTAATCATAGTTTTAAATCCGCATCTCTTACTTAGAAAGTATTTTCTATAATTACTAAATTATATTTTAGTTCTCAATTATAGTTATTCATTAATTATTGAACTCTTACTTTATATTTTAAATGAAATCACCTGATTATACTTCCCATTCAGGAAATACAGTGTTGACATTACTTTTCCCTTCAGCAAAAAGTTGTGTATTTTGCTAAAAAATCTTTTTACATCAACCAAACAGATTTATCATGTTAATTAGTAATATGTATCAATGTAAAATAAATTTAATAAAATTTAATGATTCATTTATTGCAAAGACAAAACTTGACGATGTCTATAAAGTAGTTAAAAAACAGAAGCTTCCAAAACTATTATAGCATGCAAGAGAGTATTGTAATCTCAGCTGACTCAGCATAACCTAGATGCAAATCTCACTAAAAATAATTTTACATGAACAAAATTATTATGTTAGGATGTATCATGGAAAAATAAATTAAAATTTAATGATTCATTTATTGCTAAGACAAAACTTAATGTTGTCTATAAAGTAGTTAGCTAAAAACAATAGAAGCTTCCAAATATATATATATATATATTATAGCATGCAGCAGACAGTATTATAATCTTAGAACAACCTAGATACAAATCTCACTAGTTAATGTCTCCAATTTGGCTATCATGTCCCATGGGTCAACATCAATGCTCCTCTCAACTAAAGTTGCACGCCTAAGAGTCTAAAAATATTAAGAGTTTGTGTCCATTACATAGTGCCCATAAATGTGGCGAGTTTATAAGATGTCAGGATTCTTATAATTTCATTCTATTAATCATTCACGCCTAATTAAGAGTGAGATTTTCTTCAATTATTTTTTATATTATTTTTCTTAAATGAGCAAAAAGTTAAATAAGAATTTACATAATTTAAGATGTAATTTGGAAAAAAAAAAAATATGACGAAAAAAGTAATGTTCGGATATGAACGATGGAGGAACATTTACAATATCTTGAAAGAGTAGACATGAGAAATATTTCATTGGGTACACGATGCTAAACATTGAATTTGGTGAATAATACACAATGTATGTAAAAGGTATAAGTATTGGCTTGCTATTGTATTATGATGATGCACAATTTTTAGAGAAAGGGTTATAGGCTAACAGGTACATTTCGAAAAATTACTAGCGATCTAGAGTCAATCTTACTGTTTACAAGCAATTAATCACACGCAGTTTATGGATCATGTCACACACATAATCTAGCAGAGTGTTATAATTATACCTCTCCAAACTAGTGGAGCGTGAATCGGTTGCCTGCGCCTTAGTCTCCCTTGATACAGTTTCCAATACAGGAAACCGCAAGCTTCGCACACCAAGGTGTTGATCGAGAATGAGAGGAGATCAATGCTAGTTGTTCGAATCTTCTCACCCTTGCGGATCCGCTAGCTCACTACTTCAAACACTTTGAATAGATCTCGCGTAGCTCATTAACACAATCTTGCGACCTTCTAACAAATTCGAATCTCAACTTGCAAGGAGGAGATACGAAGAGATCAAGATCTTGATCCAAGAGAACTAGATCAATCTTGAAGAAGAAGCGCAGCGAGAGAGAGATCAAGGCCGATCGGCCTTGTGAGGTGGTGGCGGCGGTGTGCCCAACCGGTGGAGGGAGGAGGTGGCGGCTCGAGGTGGTGCTCGGCCTAGGTGTGGCGCGGCGCAGCTCGGCGGGTCCAAACCGATCGGCTCCAAGCTTATCAACGAAGGAGAAGCGGCGACAGGTGAGGAGAGGCGGCACACGACGACGGTGGGGCCGACCGACAACTCTCGGTGGTGACACGGGTCAAGGGTGGCGACCTCGGCTTGGGGCACGCCCTTGCTTGCTCTTAGCCAAACAGAGATGAAGAGAGGATGAGAGAATGAGAGGGAGAGATCTATATCTATAATTTCAAACTTGTGAAATGGATTGGCTTGAATGAAAGTGCAGGGATGACACATATATATAGACTTTAACAATTACCACTATGCCCTCATATAATATCAAAACGAGAAGACACAATATAATGACATATTAGTAATAACATATATTAATGGTCCATTGGACCATTGGTCCATCCAACTTTCATTCCAAAGGTTGCTTCCTCTCTAAGCAACATCCCTCTCATATTGTTGACCAAGTCAACAGTCAAAATTAACTCTCTTTTGGTCAAAGCGTTTGACCAACGTTTGACCATGGTCAAACCTCTATTCAAATGGTTGTATCTTTTGAACCGTAAGTCCAAATCGCACATACCACATATCTACGCGCTCGTCTACTAATCCTCTATCATTTGGTATAATCTAATTAACTAAACTAGTGATTAATAAACTTTAATATATGTTTTTCAATTAAACATATACCCTCATATAATCAAATCATCCTTTGTACAACCAAGTACCAAATTAATTTGACTATTTCTCAAATCTCTTATAGTGTTGATAAATATAATGTCCTACATTATTTGATTCATTGTGCATGCTGTTTCCAACATCTTAGCACGGTGTCATAAACCTGTAAGACATCTCGATCAGGGACCTTGTAGGTGTGACCTGCTTGGATCTGTATTATGTTGGCAATTAGAAAACTTTTTTCTAGTTGATCAAGATTAGCGTCTAGCAACACGTCTTGACTATCCTATTATACAGACGATATGTATCTTGACAGTATCGTTGATCCAATGTAGACAGTGCCTGATTACACTATCTGTGTTGTTTTCAATATCTCATGATTGTCTAATGATGAACACGAGATAGGATATTATCATTCCCGCTGTATCATTGATCATGTTTCTTGATCTGTGAGTAGTATATTATAATCCGTGATTGAACTATTCAATCATGGTGTGCACATATAATATAACTCTATCAAGGGGCCCACAGACATCATAGCTTACTCATCATTCACCGGGATACGAATAAGGGATATTCGTCCTGTTGACATATGCGAACTTCTCAACATAAGTTATACACATAGAGAAGATGTCTTTATCGCTCCCTGTTACGGTGAGCTATTAGCACCAACCACTGATATGCATACCTTAGGCAAGAAAACCAAATGTCTCAGACATAAAATAACAACACCACATGAACAATCAATGACATAACACAGAATCCAGATGTTGTTCATGTATGGTCAAATCCGACGACATATAACTCTTATGTGCATATGTGATATTAAACCGGTACGCTACCACTTTGATATGTGATAACTGGATCAAACATTTAATCATCACACTAGTCTCAGGTGTAATTAGTGTTTCTTACTAATTATCTTGACCAAGGATACTTTAAAGTTCATTACTTTTATTCCTTAGTTGCTACACAATCTAACAATTAGATAAACCATATGTAATGCAACTTAAGATAACAAATTGACTATCGTCAACCAATCATATGAACAAGAATTACAAACAAAAATGTTTGCTCTAGGACACCCGACTCTATCAATCTATCACTTGGACTAGAATTTTCTATAAGCATGATGTGATGCTAAAGCCTCTATATAGAATTTCTCATATTTGTACATGTGAGGGAGAACTAAAATTTCTCATATTTAATTAATTTGTTTCAATTTCATTGTTATATATAATAAATTTCGTCTCTTCCGTTTTTTTTCTAAAAACAATTTTGTTATGCGGAAAGTCACTGTATACCACATATGTGGTATGCGACCGCATATGCAGATTTTAATGCAAAAGTACATATGCGGTTTTACTATAAGTTGTTAAAAGAATATACATAAAATAAAACTAATTTATAATTCAGCGGTATTCTAGCCTAGTGGTTTTTGTTTATTACCATACTTTCATGGGTTATAGGTTCAAGCCTCTCCCAAAGCAATATTTTTATGGGTCTTTTTTGGATTTGGGAGCAACCGCATTGACCGTATATACGCATATACAAACGACATATGTGACCGCATATTCAAAACTGCACAAGAGAAACTACATAGAATTTTGGATGCGGCTACCGACTACATACGCATATACGGCCGCATATACAGTTTATGCGGTCGCATTTAAAAACACTACATATAAACTGAAAGAATGTTTTTATTCATTAGTTGTATTCATGAATACACCCTTTTATCCGTTTAACTGACCCGTATTGTATCCGAAAAGACGGTAAGGGTAAGAATTTTTTTTAGTTAGCTTATCGGATACGGGTAAGGGTAATGATTTTTTTTCGTTATCTTACCCGTTATCTAACAAGATAATTTTAAAAAATAAAATTATAGATATATATATATATATATTTGTATGAAGATAATACACGATACAATAAAGTTTTGTATTTTACTAAATTTTCATAATACAAATTAGTTGTATTCATTATTATTATTTTCTTTTTTTTTCTTGTTTTGAATTTTTTTTTACAGAAAGCATAAATCGAGATGTCAATGTCAACTTTTTATCCGTTTATCCGACCCGTACCATATTTGAAAAAACAGGGTAAGGTAAAGTTTTTTTCGTTATCAAACGGGTATGAAAATACCGCCACCCGACTCGTATCGTACCCGTTGACAATATTCTATTTTTTTAATCATGGTCTTTTTCAGCATGGCAATATTCCTTTTTTTTTTTCAACCCTGTCTGGATTAGCCATCACGCTACATAAACCAACTTAATCTATAAGCATGTACCATAGTTTCATGACTTCCTCTGTAAGAATTATGTAGTATTTGCACATGTAATTCTGTAGTATTTGCACATGTGAGTGAGAACTAAAACTTCAAATATTTAATTAATTTGTTTCATTTCCATTCTTATATACACCAATCTTCATCTAAAAGTAGTGTTTTTAAATGCAATTTTATTCATGCGGGCAGAAATTCACTGCATATCATATATGCGGATTTTAATACAAAAATATATATACAATTTTACCATGAGTTGTTAACAAATATATATATAAAATATAAAATAAAAATAATTTATAATACAATGGTGTTCTAATCTAGTAGTTTGTGTTTTTGTTACCACACTCTTACTAGTCATGGGTTTAAGCCTTCTCCAAAGCAATATTCTTATAGATATTTTTAAGATTTGGGAGCAACCGCAAGGACTGCATATGCTGACGATATATCCGCATATACGGTCGCATATTCAAAATCACATAAGAGGAACTGCATGAAATTTAGAATGCGGCTACCTACTGCATACACATATGCAGTTTATATGGCTGCATTTCAAAAACAGAAATATATTTAACAAGTCAATTATTTTATATGTTTTCAAATTTTAAAATAATACTCAATTTCTTCATCTTCATCATTTTTTGGACAATTCTAATATGTTATATGTTGATCTAGAATCTCTTTTGTTTTCAATTTAAATAATGGACACTACTAGCACGTGTCAAAATAAACTAATTATATATATGATCTATATAATTTGTTCAATGCATACGTAGAAACTTACATTATTTTGATTTTTTTTTAATTGACATTAAAAATTTGAATTCTCAGCTCTTTAACATGTGCATTGGTTTGTAAAAAAATCAATATTATCAGGTACGCAGCGCTTCCCAAGGAGTAACACAGATATTATATCTGCAGCCTCAAACTGTACCAGATTTAATTAAATTGTACCAAAAATAGTTGCACAAACTATATATAATGTCATCCTTAAAGATGCGTAGATAGATACTATCTACGTACCTCATAAAAATAATTATATTTTTTAAAATTACGTTAACTCCGTGTATTTTTTTTAAAGATATTATTTATATATCGCATAAAAATTATTATATTTTTCAAAATTACGTCAACTCCGTGTATTATTTTTTGAGAAGGGGTAATTAAAAAAAATGGGCCTTGTGTTGTTGGTCTGGCCATAGTGACAAATTAAAAAGTTCGGATTCGGTTTAGCGAGGTCAAAAATTCGTGATTCGGATATAATTCGGGTATAATTTGGGAATAATTCGGTACAAAGGAAGCAAAAAAAAATATCCAAAAAAACTGTAAAAAAAATTTCCAAAAGTAAAAAAAATAATTTGAATTTTTTTTTCGCATTTTTATCGCGAATAATTCGTCAACTCGCGTTTTATACGCGTTTTATTCGCGAATAAAACGTATTATACGTTTTTCAGTGTTTTATTCGGAGTTCGATTCGATAACGTCGAAACAACGAATAATACGCAAATTTCTCGCGAGTCATGTCACTATGGGTCTGGCTGGTCGCCGACCCACCACATTGGGTGAAGCATCTCATCGCAACAGGGAACCCGAATGTAAATAGTCTAAGGGCCTGTTCGACATTCTTGGGTTTGATGGAATTATATGGTTTTTGATCAAAATAGAATTGTATTTCCAATAGCTGTTCGACAAGTAAAATTTGAGCTCAAAGAATTCCTATGAGCTATTCCTATTTCTCCATTGGCAGTGTAATTTAAAAAAAAAAAAAGCAAATCCACACTCACCAAATAAATGTATTCTCAATCTCTCTCTCCTCTCTCTATCCCCTGTGAGTGGCTTTATTTTTTCTTCTCTCTAAAGAACTTTATAAATTATAATGACATGGTAGTAGGTATATATATAAAGAGACCAATTTTATTTATAAAATCCAAGTGAGACTAAACTGATCGGAACGGTGATTTTTTATTTTATTTTTACAAATGACATAAAAATTTAAATTTAAATTTGTGAGTTGGTACGTTGTTACTCGTTGTTTTGCAACATGCTTGTTATGAAAGTTTGATTATCTAAGTAGAAAAGAAACACATGCTATTTTCATAAAAATTATAAATAATATGAAAACACATTACAAAATGTACATTAAATAATAACATGCTAAATTTTCACCATGAAAAATGCCTAAACATTAATTAGTCTATACTTGATTTGTATAAAATAATTATTATTACACAACAAAAGATTATTTGATTATTTGTCACTTATTAAAAAATTAAAAGTAGAAGAGCATCATGATATTACGCACATATTATTTTGGTATAAAATTAATATATGAGTCAGCAAGTTTTTAAATAGGTGATATTTAAATTGAAATATATATTTTCTAAACAAATCAATAATTTTCTTTCCTAAAAAAATCAATAATCCCCACAACTAATCTCATGATACAACTGAACACTCATTTAATACATTCTTGTATTCGTTTCTGTGCTTACCCATGAGTATGATTTCCCGCAAATTAAAAAGTAAGTTCTCAAACCCGTAAAATCCCATCCGCACAATCCTATGACATTCGAACATGCCCTAAAAATTTTCAATCCCGATACTAGGTCAGCACTCACAAGGAAACCCGACATTTTTATTAATATCCAAAGTTAATTACAAATT
Organism: Carex parvula; assembly: GCA_025461045.1. Lineage (NCBI taxonomy): Eukaryota > Viridiplantae > Streptophyta > Magnoliopsida > Poales > Cyperaceae > Carex > Carex parvula. Next base: position 54,395 of record JAJGRW010004395.1, on the reverse strand, counting down.
AAAAATTATACCCAGAATTGCTGGGTTTTTCCAAAAATGTCCAAACCGACCACAAAATGGCCGGTTTCCTCTTCCCCAGAAGCCGGCCATTTTGTGGCCGGTTTCCTATTTTTTTTTACCCGTAATTAACCCTATAAATACCCTTTTTTCTCTCACCTCCACACAACTCACTCATCTCTCAACTGAATTTTCTCTCTTTTTTAAAGTAATTTTTTTATTTTATTTAAATTTTATTTTTTTTAATTTAGGGTTTAGGGTAATTTGTTGTAATTTAGTATAATTAGCATAGTTGATCATATTTTGGGTATTTTGGCCTTTTTTTAACATAATTAGGCTAATTAAGCTTAATTTAGCCGAATTTAGCATAATTAGGAAAATTAGACCATTTGAGCATATTTGACCGAAATTAGGCTATTGTAGCATATTTTAGGTTATTTTAACCGCAAATGGACAATTTCAGCATATTTAGCATAATTAAGCCTATTTTGGTCCTTTTTAGCATATTTTATCGAAATTAGGGTATTGTAGCCTATTGTAGCTTATTTTAGGTTATTTTTACCGCAATTGGTCTATTTTAGCATGTTTAAGCAGAATTAAGCCTATTTTGGCCCTTTTAACATATTTTACCGAAATTAGGGTATTGTAGCCTACTGTAGCATGTTTTAGGTTATTTTAACCGCAATTGGCCTATTTTAGCATGTTTAAGCATAATTAAGCCTATTTTGGCTCATTTTAGCATATTTTACCAAAATTAGAGTATTGTAGCATATTGTAGCATATTTTAGCATGTTTTAACCGCAATTGTCCTATTTTAGGTTATTTTTGATATCAGGATGCGTAGAGCACGGTCTATGGCTCGTTTAGTAGTTGACGAGCCGATCAATACTAGCAGCATCGAGCATATCAGTCCTCTCCTGTGGATGCCCCACGACGATTACCGAGTCTCACTGGCTTCTCATGAGGTACGTATCTTTTTTAGGTTTTCTTTTAATTTTGTTGAGTTTAAATTTTATTATGGTAACACCATGTGAATTACTTTTTTCAACGTAGGACACGTTTCTTTTAGATGTGAAGTTGCGGTGCATTCACATGCGGTACTACGAGATGATGGACCAGTGCCTCATCAACCTGAGTCTCTACCAGGTTGTGGACATCTGGCGGACTGAGAAAAACATCATCAATGCATCTCTCATCGCAGGACTGGTGGAGCGATGGCGTCCCGAGACGCACATGTTCCACATGTCATTCGGAGAGATGACAATGACACTCTAGGATGTGAGTGCCCTTGGAGGTTTGCCTATCCGTGGCACACCCGTTGACGGCGTATCTGACAGCCAGAGATTTGCTGTTGATATCGACCGGTTGTTGGGAGCTGATCCTGTCTCTCCCATTGGGGATCGTGGGCAGTCCAAATTTCATCTCAGGATGACGAAGTTACGAGAGCACTTCAGCGCGGGTCTGACGGCAGATTCCACCGATGAGGAGATTCAGAGGTAAAAACTATAAATTGTTTCTATTACATTTACTATAAATTGTTTCTATTACTTTTACTATAAATTGTTTCTATTAGATTTTTTATATGTTTTGTATTGCAGATATACACGGCCTACGTGATAGACCTTTTTGGTTCTGTAATATTTCCTAATTCTAGTAGTGATATGATGCCGATGATGTATATCCCGCTACTGGCAGACCTTGAGCAGCTGTCACCGTACAACTGGGGTGGGGCTGTCCTAGCCCATCTGTACTCCCACTTGTGCCGTGGTTGTGAGGTAAGTCTCTAACTCTTTTCTTACTTAATTATTTAATCAATCAATCCAAATACCCTAACGGTTAAAATTCTTGAAAATGCAGAAGAATGCGAAGCAGATGTATGGGCCGGTACTCTTGCTTCAGCACTGGTCGTGGTCACGGCTACCGGTGGGCTGGCCTATCCAGAATGAGGCTCCGGCATGGGGAGCGCCCGATACTTGGAGATGCCCGGCATACTGGAAGAAGTAGCACGGTTCCCACCACTACATAAATCAGACCTACGGTAGCACCATTGGTACGAGGCCAGTCCATTCAGAGCTGCAGAGTTTGCCTACGGATCTTATTGAGTTGACACCGTACGAGCAGTTGTACGAGGAGGAGCTGTTACTGGGGAGTTGTCTGCAGGAGATGTGGTACTACAGAGGTCCACTCGTACACTTCTGGGTAGTGGAGCACCACTACCCAGATCGGGTACTCCGTCAGTTTGGACTAGGGTCGTTGATTCCCACAGACCCATCTTTGCCGAGGTCCACCATCAAAAACCTGCACAAGTAAGTCGTATCATATTATCAACTACCTCATATTACTTGATAGCTTTGTATTGCAACTAATGTGTTCCTTACAGGATGAGCCACAAAGGGCGAATGGAGTGGAACTGGAGCAACCATCTATAGGAGTACTACAGTACGGCCGAGGATCCCCAGTATTTGGACTTCTATCATGAGCCAGATACGTTCTTTTAGACCCCGGGACATCCCCTATTGAGGTACGAGACTTGGTACATGCATGTCTGCATGGCCACTGTCTATCTGCAGGGTGATTACGGTGACCATCTTCGCGACATGGTCAAAACCGATGATGGTTACCATCCCAAAGGCATCAAATGGGCTCGCCAGGTAATGCACCTAAAACTACATAGTTTTTCCCTAACTGAATAGTCATCAAGGTTTGATCTGACAAACTAATTTTTTTCAGCTTTTGTCCTAGATCAAGGAGTGCGGGCATGGGATCGCCTTGATGAGAAAGAAGAACTCGAGAAATCTTGGATACCGCACACTCAAGAAAAATACGAATTATGTTGAGGATGCCGGGCACGGTGGGAAGCTCATCACGATGCTGCGAGACGACGGAGAGAACATCAACTGGCGTGAGATAGATCCGACTGAGCCCGGTTATACTACATGAGATGCCATCTTCCCCGATAAGCATCCAGAGTGGGACTACCATCGTTGGGTATTGTCCAACTCTGGATGGGAGGCATTCTATGACGAGCATGGACGTCCGGTTCAGACTCAGGTATGTCATACTTCAGTAGCTGTCAGGTTTGTACAAATTTATTCATTGAGATCAAATTTACTGAATTATGTGTATGATTGCAGGGTCCGGCCGAGATGCCACCATAGCCACTGCCTCAGGAGCCCTTTACTACTGATGTCGAGTCCCTCTCGTGCAGTCTCGATGAGATCGGGGTATACGAGCGGATACGCCGAGCGGATACAGTCTCTAGGGTGATTACATATGGGATACCGCCGAGCGGATACGCAGCTATGCCGATGCTGGTGTGGAGACCTCGAGAGATAGAGCATGGCCGCGCGAGCGCCGGGCGAACACCGTAGTATTGCCTCAGTGATGGTCCCCCTCTCCTTTTCAGTAGTATCGTGGCTAGTTTTGTACTATTTATATTTGTATACTATTTATGTTTGCTATATTTGGATTATCCTATATTTATGTTCTTTTGTATGTGTGCTTTTGTGGTACTATTTTTATATTTTTTAGATAAATAAATTATCATGATAATGCTAAACAGAAAATATTACAACAATAACAATAAGAGTTCAACATAAAATATAAACATAAAATATTAAAAAAAAATTGAATAAGTGTTTTAAACAACATAATAAGTACTTTAAAGATTAAGGGACACCAATTGGCGCATCTCAAAATTAATTGAGTCGGTGTGAGTGAAACAAGTACCAGAAAAATAGTCAAGAAAATAATATTACAATACAATGATAAATAAAATTACACTACATAATCACAAAGCATATCATATACAAGAAGAAAATAATTTGTGTGTAAAAAAAATAATAATATGAGAAAACCGGCCATTTTGTGACCAGTTTGGACATTTTTTGAAAAAATACAGCGAATATGGGTATAATTATTAATTTATAATTAACTTTGGATATTAATAAAAATGTCGGCAATGAAAGGAAAGGAAACAAGAAAAGAATTCGAATCAAAAAAAAAAAAAAAGGAAGAAAAGAATAAAGGTCCTTCAGAAAAAAATAATCAAAAATTCAGATTCCAGAATCCAAAATTAGTTGCGACGGTTTCACAACAAATTACATGTAACGAGATAGTACTCTATTTAAAACCGACTCCCTACACAGGAAAACTCAGAGATATTGTCACAGAAACTAATGAGCCGACCTTCCCGAGCTTATAAACCGCTAGATCGAATTCTCTTCCTTTCTTCTCCTCTCTTTCTCACCCGTGTCCTGTTCGACGAATTTCATCAGAGAAGTAATATAGAAGAAGAAAGTTAGAAAAACGAAAGGATAAGGAGAAGAAAAGGCAGAGAGAAGAAGAGATGATTCAATTACTGTTCACTGTTCTAGGGCTGGAGATGGTGCTGGTGGTGGTGCTGCTGTTCAAGACACCTCTGAGGAAGGTAGCGATCCTGGGGCTGGATCGATTGAAGCGCGGCCGTGGTCCGGTGATGGTGAAGACCGTGGCAGCGACGCTCATGATGGTGCTCGGATCAAGCGGTTACAGCATCTTTAAGATCCACGACAGATCCAACGAGTTGGGGCAGCTTACCCCCACCGATCAGGTCCTCGCTAGTCGCCACCTCCTCGAGTGCTCTCTCATGGGTACTCTCTCTCTCTCTCTCTCTCTGTTCGATTTCTTGTTGTCTGATCGATCTGATTGGTATTGTTAAGTGGAATTGGAATAGTGTTTGTATTGGATCTGTTGTGGTCTTAAAATTGTTGTGAATTGTTTAGGTTGATGATCTCAATCAGTTGAATATTGCGTATTTTGAACTATTCATTTGAAGGATAATATCGCAGCGGGTAAACTGGTTTGTATTGGTAGATATTTTCAGGGCCGTGTTCAGGAGTTAGATAACAAATAGGTCTTATGGAGTTAATGCTGAGATGCTTTAAAGGCATTATTTAATTAATGAGAGATACTTTCAGCGAAGTAAGTTCAATTTAAAACTTGAATTGAGGCTTGGAAATTTTTATTACACATAATCTTGCTTTGTAATAATACCTACATCACAGTCTTAGTGATGCCATCCAATATCTCATTTTTATTTAATTGTAGATACGATTGTTGTTGTTTCATTCCATGCTTCAGTTCCTTACACTCTGCCCTTGTGATCTGATATGTCTTATCAATTTGATTTTATACATACATGATAGTTGATTGATGGTAATAAAAGCGACAATCACAGTGATAAAGGAGTTTTCATGAAAAGTATTTCTAGATGATGTTCTAAAATTTACAAGCTACAGTAACTCTCTTAAGTTGTTATGCTTAAGTTACTGTAATTATTAGTTGTTTTATCTGCTTGTTTATTTTCTGAAAGCCTTGTAAATTCAAAACTAAAGACATTTGTCTCACTAACTAATGGATAATGAGAAGATTTTAAATGCCTTAATTATTTGTGCCTTCACTATGCCTCAAATATCAAGAAAAAACTGTTAGATATAATCCGTGCTATATTTTTCCTACACGTATAGAAAAAAATGACATTTCGACTTGTTTTGATTGAAATCAAGAGATTGTAAAGATCCACTGACGTGAACAAATTTCTAGATGTTGATTTTTCAAGTTTTGATTCCCATGATCCCATTGAGAGCAAGTAATATAGATTATCATTAGAGATTTCTTTTATTATTTGAATTTTAGAAGTTTTGTCATCGAAGGTTTAAGCAGTGGATGCATGAAAAATGGAGGCATCGGAATCCTCCTCATACTTTATTTGAGTTCTATTATAAGATTATAATTAGTCTTAATACCATATTACCATGTTATAAGAATTATAATCTTCTTAGTTTTTGTGTACTTCAAAAGTGGGATGCAAGTATGAAAATGCAAATGAATGCTCCTATGAAGACCAAGTGCATTTAAATTTTACTCTTATTTGAATTGTTTTAATGGATTGCAGGATACATCCTATTTCTTGCATTTGTAATTGATCGGCTACACCACTACATTAGAGAGCTACGTTCTCTTCGAAAAAGCATCGAAGTAACGACAAAACTCAACCGGGCATTGGAGGAGGCCAAGACCGGCAGTTCAGAGACGCAAGAGAAGGAAATCGATGGCCTGAAGGAAGAAATAAAAAAATTGAAGTCACAGTTGAATGCGAAAGAGGAGGAGGTCAAATCGGGTGAGGCGGGCAGTCTTGCTCTGAGAAAGCAATCAGAAGGCCTCTTGCTGGAGTATGATCGACTTTTGGAGGATAACCAACACTTGCGCTCTCAGCTTCAGTCGATTGATCTCAAGTTATCGCATTCTGACAGCAACAAAAAGGATACATGAGTTTTTGTTAATTTTCGAGGTGATTTGTGTGATACAACCGTTGGATCTGAGCTGTGTGAGGTTTTTTTTTTTTGTTACCCCTTAGTTGCCCGTATTTGATATATCGGAGTAGCTTGTCTTATAATATAAAGTGTGTTTGTGTTGTTAGAAATAAGTCTTCACCTTCAGCTTTCTGTTTTAATTTTTGGGTTTTTTTTATTAATATTACTTTTAAAGGAAGAACTAGTAAATGACAGTTATTTCTGAAATAGTAGTGCTTGCATGCTCCTAGAATGATGCTCTGTTATTTTTTGTTTCTTTGTAATTTTTACATATAAAAGTTTGAAGAGGGCTATTTGGTGATAAAATTGATTTGACCGGTTGGTACTAGAGCTGGCAACGAGCCGGCTTGGTCCGAGCTAGACCAAGCTCATGGCTCGCTCATTTTAGCAACGAGCGAGCCAATATTAGAGTCCGAGCTGAAAAAGTGGCTCGTGGCTTGCTCGTTTTGGCAACGAGCGAGCGAGCCAACTCGTAAAAGCTCATGGATCAAAAGTCAAAGTATTAGATAATATATTATAAAGTCAATCGGTCACAATCGATCCGCGAGCGAGTTAGATATAAGTCACGATCGATCCATGAGCTACGAGCTTTTTGTCACCCCTAGTTGGTACTACACAGATTTGTATATGTGGCTTTATATATGGTATGCGATCATGCAGTCTAATATGCAATATGCGGTCCTGCGGTCACATTTATGAGTTCGGTTTCTCTGAAGCAACTCAAAATTTGAGTTTGGATCTGGACCGTCTGACCACAATCTCTTTTATTAACAACAGGGTTCGAAATAAATGGCACTAAGAGCATCTCCAATGCCTTGCAAACTCAATTGCAAAGTCCTTGCTGGCAGTTGCAACATCCGCGCTGGCAATTGAACTTCTATTTTCAGAAATGCGGAACCCTTCTAACTTTTTAAAACTTTCAAAAGCGCTTTCAAAAAGTCGAGTTAGCAAAATGTTTTATTTTCATTGGTTATCGTTATGACATTCTTCTAAACTATTACCGTATCTTCTCTGTTTCACAAAATGAAATTTTTTTTCGTGAATCTCTCTGAGCTTAGACTCCTCTTATCGCAACGAAGGCGGCGCCACCGCACCCTCCTCCCTACCGCCTCCGCCGCCTCAGCCGCACTTACCTCCCCCCTATCCCTCCCCTCCCCACCAGTTTGCCTATCGCAACCCCTGCCGACCCCGCCCCAAACCTGACCCTAACCTCATTGGGGAGGTGTTACCTCAGAAGGGAAGCGAGGTTAGTCCGTTGGTGGAGAGCCCTACACCTGCCATGGAAGGGAAGCTTGGATCGAGGCATAGCTTGTTAATTGGAGAGTTCTCTTCTGTGGCTACGTTCAAGCACTTCCAAGGCACGACATTGGCGGTACTTTTGGTCCTTTTCTGTTAAATTAAGTTGCAATTTATTTTCTGACATGGATTTCCATGTGATGAAGATTGGATTGCTAACTAGAACTAATTTGAAAATTTCTTTCATAAATCATTTTTGCAAGTTATATGAAAGAATCTAGTATTTGATAGATTCAACATTAGTTCACAACTTAGGATAGACTTAATAGGAGAGTCTAGACCTAATTGATACTAAAATTTTTAAGTCCGAATTTGGGTTTGGTTTTCTTTTGAATTCACTGCTTAAACTGAGGTAACTTATAAATTGCTAATGGTACATGCCACTAGTTGTATCTAATTTAACTATAATGTTATTTTAACTAATTGTGTTGTAATGAACTTACTTATTAATGTGACACTATTAGACTGATTTATGTCAAGTTGAAGTATTACCATAATGTGGTTTCTCTGTGTTCTCATATATTTATATGTTGCTACATATTTCATAGACTGATTTATGCAATAATACTGCCTAGTACACTTTACAAGGTTGTGTACCAGTAAATCATTCTTGATTTTTTTTGTTTGATTGGATATCTCTATTTGGCTCAAGGGTTATTAAGTATTGTATTTGAAGATAATGTATGTCTTGGTTAGATTCAATTATATGCTGATATTTGAATTAGAAGATGTTAGCTTATTCTTCATTGTTGAATACAAAGACAGGTTCTTATGCAAGCTTGACAATTGCTATCAAGGGTTGTGATTTGTACCAATTATGCTATTGATATTTGAATTACTAGATGTTCTAGGACCTATAGCATTTTCCGCTTACCACATGGAGGCGATGTCACTGCTTACAGGTATGAAAACTGTGGTAAAACTGAATCATTAATCATGCATATTTTACACCAATTCACAACAGTTGCTGACTTCTTTAGTGATGATGACTGGAGGGCCTATTTAGAAGTGATGAATATTTGGGTACTCCTCTCTCAACAACCAGGTTTTCAATGTCTATATACACCTAGGAACTTAAATATCTGTTTACAAGGTGGCACGGATGAATGATTTTTTGTGTGAAGGTTGCATATTTAACTCTCCTCTCAGGTTCTACAATTTCACACATTTCCTAAGGACTCATAAAAAGGATTCAGGGCTCAGGGGTATTTTGGGGTTTTAATTTTTCTTTTCTGGTTCTAATTTTTTGTGTGTGTTTGACTGGTATACATCTTACATGATGGATGCAACTGTTTTTAATTTGCTTGTGTATTATATAGTACCCGCTTCTTTTTAAATTTTTGTGGTGTCAATTTTTTTTAATCTGGTACCATCCATACATGTCAGGATGGATGTAGCAGTTTTTGTTGTGTAATTATACCTGCTGCCTAGTTTGTATTATAGAGGTTTTAAAAGTCAGGGATATAGTGTAAAATGGGAAGAGTTTATAGTAGCTCTGAGGGCTATGACAGCACTCCAACAACTGGATGGTATGAAGATACGAAGCATGGGACACACAATAATTATGTTGCTTCTATTATCAGGACCTGCACTCCTGCAGTGTTACACAGCTCTACTGGTTTTTTTGGTTTCCCAACTGAAATTAGATGGTTGAAACTGAAAGGATACAACATTACAACTACAAGGGGTTACTTGGGGTTATTGGTATTTGTTTTATATGTTCATATGGAAGGATACAGATTCAAGGGGTTACTAGTATGTACCATTGTCGCCAAGATTATTAATGTTGTATGACTTTTTCTCATCTTTAACGGATGCCTACGGGCCAATTTGCCTAAAAAGATGTTTTAGGATCCGTATTATGGGAACCTAAAATTTTAATTTTGTACTAACTTTTTTTTAACTGTCATGGAAGAATTTTCATAAGTGGAAAATATTAAAAGTATTTGGAGAAAGCAATTAACCTATGTCCATCATTTCTAATGGAGAAATATTAAAAGCATTCTCCACCGTTTCCAAAATGAGAAAAATTAAAAGCATGGTAAGGAGGAGGATAAAATAACACGATGGAGGTCTCGTTGTGGCTATAATAAAATCACTATAGAAAATTTTCACTGTGAAGAGAGTTCCATCGCTAATTGCTGTGAAGAGAAAGAAAAGGAAAAAAAATATCGATGTGAAGAAAAAGAGAGCAATGTCGCTCTGAGAAGAGAGAGATTAGCGAAAAGAAAAGGAAAAAGTTATCACTATTGCTGATGTGGCGTTCAAATAAAATTAAAGGTAATTTCAGCTAGGAAGGGTTGTGCAATTTTAATTAACTTAATTGCAATAGCGGACTTGACAGCTGTTTGAAATTGCAAATCCATTTCATGAATGGAGATGCTCTAAGGATGACGGTGTTGGTCGTTATACGGTGATTGATGGTGATTACTTGATTAGGGATATAAAAAAAAGTCAAAATTGTATGGACACTTTGCGATATAGTATAGTTACGTCATGATATGACACGATATAGGTTATGATCACGGAACGGGAGTAGGTCCGATGGGCATCGGACCTACCTCAGTTCGACGGGTTTAATCACCATCGATTTTCTTTTAGATTCGTGCGAAATGCTTTAAAACCCGTGCGTTTATGTTTCAATTTTCGTGCGCACAAATCATTACGTTATCCTACGGTAGATCTGCCCATCGGAACCAAACTAGGTCCGATGGGCATCGGACCTACACCCATCCCTATGATCACATATTACGATGTGTGACTCGCACATCGTATGTCATGCTCATCCTTAAAAAAAAAACACTACACGTAACTGAACGTGGCTACGTATAACCAAAACAATATAGAATTTATTTTTCAGCTTAAATGTAAATTTTCCAAAATAAATTTATTTTTATACACATAAATTGTTTAATAACATTATTTTTTTATTTTGCAATTTATGCATATTTTTTTAATTTTTTCTATAATCAAATTTAAAATTTTAATAAAATAAAACTTAAACGTAACAAATGTGACTAATGTAACGACATGAATAACATGTCGTGATTATGCGCACACCATGAATTATTTTTATGATTTCGATCACGATGATAATATATAAATTATGCTGTGACATTGAATTGATGGATTCTTCTACTGTCCGGTCTGCTTTAAAATTTATGCATACTAAATAAGTAGAAATTTTAAAGCGAGCACACACAAATATTAAAATAATATGTACGAACTTAAAGCAATCGGACGATGAAAAAATTAATCCGACTCAAATTTGAATTCGATAAGCGTCCGACCCATCCCGTTTCCCGCGACATAATTAGTCATGATCGTAAAGCAAATCTACATTTCTAAATGGGTGATTTAATATTATTAGTGGTTATTTTAACCGGCTTCGTGTCTAGGGACTATGGTCAGGTGTATATTGCCGCGACATGCATCTGACTTTTCATGTATCTTCATCAAATGTGAAAAGACAAACCCAACACCAACTCTATTTCTCCTTAGTTTTCCTACAAACAGAACAGCTCATCAAACTGGAAGAATCTAGTTTCAAAAACCAAAAGAAACAAATTGGAAGCATCTAGAAATGTGCCGCAACCAGCAATCCAATATAATGTTCAATTCTTATCCTCACTCCACAAGCTATCCACTTGTCCCCTTTTTAAAGTTTCCATGTGTCATCTTCATACCTCCTTGATAATTGGAAAATCAGATGTTGGGTATACTGCATCATCTAACAATGCCACTTGTCCATCATGATATTTGGTAAAGGACATTTACCTAATTTCCTAATGTAATATGCTCCTTAAAATACAGCAGAAATCTGGTGGAATTTGTCTTTTCTTTGTAAAATTTGGTCATATTAGCATTTAAAATAGTATAAGATAAGCAACTATTGGTAGATCAGATATTATTTATAACCTGTTATTAATGTTAAGATATTTAATGAAACTATATAGTACTAATAGTATAAGATAAGCAACTATTGGTAGATCAGATATTATTTTAACCTGTTATTAATGTTAAGATATTTAATGTCACTATATAGTACTATTGTTTGTTAGCAGTGTCCAACCAATTTCCCTCAAATATTTATATAATTTTATTTTGATCCTATTGGAGCACATAAAAAAATATAATCACTGTCAGTTCATTTTTGTCTCTCTTTTTTCCCTAAATGAATCATTCAACTTGAATATGTCAGAACTAATTTTACCATAGTTCAATCAAATAAATCTGCCAATAATTTGTTGTTCTGATGTTGTTCTTTGTGCTTTTGCATAGTCAAAACAGCTCACTGAGCAAGTAAAAGTCATCTTTTAATTAAAATGCCTGGTTTGCTTTCTAGCTGTCAAAGTGTCAGATACTATCAATCAAGCCGTTGAGCAAATTTTATACTCCAAACCAACCCAAAAAATCAGGATATACAGGTGTCATAGTTTTCTAGTTTCCACTTGTCACTTTATGTTCTCCACAATCAAAGAAATTATTGGTCACATCATTTTTTATTATACTGTCCACCTGGAAGTATCCATAAATTTAGTCAGCTTGTGCTTTTGCCAAATTGCAAATTTTAGCTGGGTTTTGGTTTATCCACCACCTGCCAACCAAACAATTACCAGATGTATCTAGAATAAATTCAATATACACAGTTAATTTTTTTAAGTATAACTAGACATCAGTAAATACATTACACTGCTAGCTAACACCTTATAAAACAAATCTAGCTATACTAAAATAAAAATAAACATGGACATTAATAGGGACTTGGTCAGATAATATGTTAAAGAGGGACAACGGACAAATTCTATTCATTTTTCATTTGGTGGAATATATTTTTACATTCTCTGGTATTTTTTTTCAGTACATCAAAGAAAGAAAATTATTTCTCGAGTCAAAATATTTGCATTTAAAAAAAGTTAGTCCATTATCACCTTCATTAGTGAATTGATTCTAGACTTTGTATCAGTTGACTGATTGTTGGTACACTTTAATCCTAACTTACCAACAATTTTATATTTCTGCTGCCAGTTGACTTGGTTCGAAGACTTGGTCCATGAACTCATACAAAAAAATAATGGCCCTTGGAATTAATTAAATGGCAGTCAGTTATAGACCAGGTCTAGGGTTCACAAGTGAACCCATCTTCATATCATAAAGTCCCACCAAAAAAGGTTCTTCATTCAGTGCATGCATCTAATTAAACAATGATTAAATTGTGCTTTTAATTAATTAATCACGTTGTATATCCATTCTGTATTTGCTTTTTTTATATTTTTTTCTAAAGGACCACTAGTTGCATCTAGTAGTCATCCCACTTCTTTGATTATATCCTAAAATGGAATATTCTTATGTTGATTCCAAAAATTGGGAATGGAAATAAAATTCAGAAATTGTGAAAAATATATTATTATAGTGTCTGAAATAAACTATAAATAGTGCTTCACTCAATAAATATATTATAAAGCATCAATACGCAATTAAATACGTTGAAAAATTGCTTTGCTTGCGTACACCTGTCAGTGTACATTTTAGCAGGTGATTATATTTTATAAGCAACATTTTTCGTAGTGATAGAAAAAAGTTGTCTATTGAAAAAAGAATAAAAATCTATGTAGTGAAAAGTACATGTTACGTGTACATTTACACTAACCTTTTGTTGTTGCACAAGGAAAATTCCAGTTTTCTTTGAATTTATATTAGAAAAGAGATTTAATTAATTTACATGTGAAGCGTATTTAGGTGATGGTGTGACGGGGCACATCTCTCTGAAAGAAAAACAAACATGAAAATGTTATAATTGGTGAGTGGCGACCATCATAATAGATTCTTTTGAGATTTAAAATAGTGTTAGTGATTTTTAATGATAGAAGAGTCAATTAAATTACGACAACAATAATAATATTTGGACAATAGTTGAGATATGAAACTTGAATGAAATAGAATTTAATGGAAAATATATGAAATTAAATGGGATGTATTAACAGTGACATAAACACAAAACTTAGAAGTTTGGCTCTTTAGCTTAAATGCATTAAAAACGAGAAATATGTAAATATGAATAATGATAAAACTTCACAACAAAACAAAACTTTTCTTAGTAAAATTGTTGAAGTGACAACAACAAAAGGAACTTTAGAAAAGAAAGGAAAAGTCCATTAATTTCTCCAAATTCATCCCCCAAGGGGTCAAGTGTAATTAATTAATAATCAAGTTGCATCAATATTCATGCACATACATTTTTGAGACTTGAATTTAAACCACTTTTGAACCGTCGTTGCATATATGCAATGAATTAATGCATATCTCATACTCATATACATAAATTGGGATAAGATAGAATTGAATTGAATAAAATTCAATATATTCCAAGGAATAATATTCAAGATATTCTTTCCTAGGATTACTACTCACCGAATTATAAATAAAATATTTGAAAAATAAAATGGATTAATACACGCCGACTGCCAACCCAAAATGTGAGCCTGTGACCTCATGGCGTGACACGTGGCACCACCATTTATATACACTTGTTACAAATAGAAATCTATTTTAACCTGCCTCTTTGGGCCAGCTAAGGATATTTGATTGTATTTATCATCACGGGAAAAAAGATAGAGATTAATTGTGGTATTCTACAATTAGATTCTCTCCTTTGAGGAGACCTGACTTGGCATCTTTCTATTGGCAGTTTTACAAAAGAGCCCTTCCAATTCAATTCTATGCTAATGGTCTGACTGGATTGTAAAATCAAGTTTTGTATTATATAGTAATCAATAAATTAGGCTGTACTTGTTCCTAATAATGAATTAAAAAATTATAGTTTTGCTATGTTCAGTTGTACCATCTGATTTTATCCCATAATTTGATTATTATGTAAACAATTCAACTAAATATTTTATCGGCTCCTACTAATTAGAATTAAATTAATATGACCTGAAATGATTACATGGACCTCAAAATTTAGCATAACTTAACCTCAAAATAATTACATGGACCTGAAATGATGAATTCAATCACAATCTTAATCTATTTAATAAGCTAACCATTTATATTTCAAAGTTTAATTTTTGAAATTTATTTCATACAGGATCACACTGTGAACACAAATACGCGACTCATTAAATAGATCAAATCAACGATTTTTAAATTAAAATCGATCCAATAATGTTTACTTAACTCAATTTAAAATCAAAGGGACCTTCTTGACAGAAATTTACTTTTATAGGGTTATTTTGAAAGATAACTTCACCTCGTTTTTTTTTTTTTTTTTTATTGTTAGATAACTTCACCTCTGCTTTGCCAGCTTTGCTCCGTCAAATTTCAACACGTGATACGTTACACACAGTACGGCGCCTAACGATCCCAGATTAGACCTGAACCTTTCCGAGCATCCTTCTAAATTTTTAACACAAAAAAGGAAAAAAAAAAAAAAACATCGTTCCCAAATGGCAACTCCAACCTTAATTGATTCCAAAAGCCAAATCACCACTTACCAACCTTACCTATAAATACCATATCACATAACCCCAGCCTCCTGCTCATAACATATCAGAACCTCTTCAAAGTTTGAACAGAGACACAAAAATATCAAAACCCAAAAAGAAAACAACAGAGCAGGCACCTCCTCTGTCTCCAATGGAGAAGCAATGGCAACGAGGCCCCCCTATAGGTCACGGTTCCTGTGCTACCGTGTATATCGCCAAGTCATCCATGTCCGGTGATGTCTTTGCTGTGAAGTCCAAGGAGTTCTCTCGGGCGGGAGACTTACAGACAGAACAGAGCATCCTCTGTTCTCTCACCTCTCCACACATTGTTTCGTATCTCGGCTTCGACATCTCTGCTGATGCCGTAACCAAGCAGTTGATGTACAATCTCTTCTTGGAGTATGCGCCTGGCGGGTCCCTCTCCAACGAGATCAAAAGGAACGGTGGATGGTTGATCGAAGACAAGATCAAAAGCTACACATGTGAAATTTTGCATGGGTTGATGTATTTACACGAACAAGGAGTAGTTCACTGTGACATCAAGTCTCAGAATGTTCTAATTGGGTCGAACAGTTGCGCGAAAATTGCAGATTTCGGGTGTGCCAAGAAGGGTTTCACATCCAAGAAAGATCATGTTAGAGGCACGCCGATTTTCATGGCACCGGAAGTAGCAAGAGGGGAAGAACAGGGGATGCCAGCTGACATATGGGCCCTCGGTTGCACAGTAATCGAGATGGCAAAAGGTGGATCTCCATGGGATGATCTCTCTGACCCGATAAGCGCAATGCATAAAATCGGGTTCTCTGAAGAGGTTCCAAAAGTGCCCAGTTGGCTGTCAGAGGAAGCAAAAGATTTCTTGAGCAAGTGTTTTAAGAGAGATTTCAAAGAGAGATGGAGTGCTAAGGAATTATTAAAGCATCCCTTCATTACATCCTCTATTTCAAAACAGAGCAGTACAGAAACTTGGGTTTCTCCAACTAGCAACCTTGATCAGCGATTTTGGGAATCTATTTCTTCGCTGGAAGGAGACGAAGAAGAAGAAAGAGATGCAAATTTATCAGAGAGAATTAAATCGTTAATTGGTGAATTTAATGGTGAACCGGATTGGAATTGTGATGATGAAAGTTGGGTTACAGTGAGATGCAATGGAGAAACGATTGAACTTGAAGAGACGATTGTTACAGTGAGATGCAACGGAGAAACGATTGAACTTCAAGAAGAGTCGATTGTTACAAGCGAAAATCAAGAGATATTTTTGGTTAATGAGAGAAATTTAGAAAGAAGCTTTGTTAATGAGATTTCATGGGAAAATGAGAGATGGGTAGGTGGTTTAGATGAGATTGTTTTAAGTGAAAATGAGATTAGTGTATGTAGTTGTGATTTTAATTTTGATTTTGATTTTGAACATGTTGATTGTGTATGCAAACAAGAAATTCAATTTTCCAAAATTCTATCTGAGTTGAGTGTGAAAAAAAGAAAAATATTGCATTTTCCTTCTCTTTTGGGGATCATCAAGTTGTCAAATTACAGACTAAGCAGTCTAATTAATTATCTTTTAAAAGAAGAAATTAAAAAAGAAGGCACATGGTCCACACCGCAGTCAAGTACATATATATACATATATATA
The DNA here is from genome assembly GCA_025461045.1 of Carex parvula. NCBI lineage: Eukaryota > Viridiplantae > Streptophyta > Magnoliopsida > Poales > Cyperaceae > Carex > Carex parvula. The sequence goes on along the minus strand of JAJGRW010004395.1, from coordinate 37,638 downwards.
TATATATTAAGTTAGTACAGAAGCGTTAAGACTTAAGAGGTTTAAATGATTAATGGAATCATGAAAGAATAACGCGGCGATATTTAGCCATATATGTCCTATACGCTAGTGCGGAGGCAAAAGAGGGTGTATGGGTCGATTAATTTCTATTTTTTAAATTTATATACTAGTATCATTTCCGTGCAAATAATTTTATATAAAATGACATATTTTCATAAAAAAATTAAATTAAATAACAAATAACATTAAATATGACATATTAAACGATATCTACACGTAAATAACATTCTTTAAATTTCATATTTCATTAAATGACATACATATTTTTTCTATTTTTTAACATATATCATACAAAATAACATATTAAATGACAATAACATTAAGTCATTTCTTAAATAATATAAAAAATGAAAAGAAATGAAGACATCACAAATCAATTATCAATCAATTTAAAAATTCATTAAATACTATTTAAGAAATTGAAAGAAACGATGACCAACCAGAAATATGATATAATTTAGAGTAAAATGTGAAAAAATTATAAATGACTCTCATTCTCCGTACAAAAATTTTATATAATTGACATCTGTGGTTCGAAAGTCTAGTTCCGCCTCTGTATATATGCTCCTTAAAATAAAGGAAAAGGAGAGTTCCGATCTTAAGGCGTTAGATTTACGTTAAGATTCATGCGAACAATTAAGATTTGCGTAGCAGTTGAAATTATGGAAGCGGGGCATGTTTGATGGATATTGGATCAATTAAGATTCACTCTAGGATTCACTCGCACCGCTTCAAAATTTGTGCGGATCAAGTGTTTACAAATTCTAGAGCGAATCAGACGGTTCTGAGTGGGCATCAGACCGATTTTGGTTCGATGTCTATCGGGCACGCCCTGTTTTATGAAATTATTTTAGATTTAAATCGGTTCATAGGAATATAAATTAGACAATTTAGATTTATAGAGCCGTTAAATTAAGGCATATTTAAATTTACTCACACGAATCTTAGATATTTGACCCATTAGTCCGATACTGATTGAGAAATCTCCGATTCCAAAAATAAAAGGGAATATTAATGATACGAAATTTACAAGAAAAATTGACGCAGCCATGACAGAAGCAGAAACCATTTTTGACTCCTTAGTGCATGAATTGAAGTCAAATTCAACAATTCAAAAGCAGGTGGCAGTGTAATAGAATAGATAAAATAGGAATTCCCCTACTAATTCAGAAAAATAAGGTAAAATAAGGTCTCAACTCTCTTATTACACATGTTAATATGTTATGGATATGGTACCAAGTCATAGGCGTCCAAAATTGAATTGAACCAGTGAAGAAGTCTAGTTAGCTGGGCTGCTGGGGAGTTGTAAGTAAATCCAAAGGCAGGGGTAGCATGTGCGTCTAATATAATTAAACGGCGGTTGGAAATATTGATGCATAGGAAAATGCTGTCGTTAAAAACAGCCAAGACGACTCCACACATGGCGGCACAAATTTATTGCGACGACAACTAAGTTTAATAAATAAAACGAACCATATTTTTTATTTTATTAAAATAAATATTTTACTAATAGAGTTAATTAGCAAACTATAATTTATTAGAAATAAAAAAGTTATACGTAAAATTTATATTTAATACCTCTTTTTTTTGTACCACCATCATACCTTCATATTTTAATTTTCTAATAACAAAATTTTTAAAATTTATATGTTAGAATAAAACCATTATAGTACACATAAAAAAATTTATCACTTTTCGGTTTTATTTTTATATGATTCAATAAGTTGAAAAATCAGCATCCATAATTTATCCATATTGATATATTTTTACAAGTTCTTGATACCGATTAAAACAAAATCAAAATGCTGCAATGTTTTATATGTATATAGAAAAAATAACATAGATCTAACCGTTTTATTTTGATATTTTAATTTTAAATTATAAATTATTAAAGTATAAAAAATAAAAGTTCGATAAAAACATAAAAATAAAGACATCTACCTCGTTCTTTTAACTATAAAGGAAAACTTAGCTACTTTTAGAATTCGTGATCACCGGACAAACAGTCTAAAATATTTCAAAATCTAAAACTAGACAAATCATGGGGAAGTTTTGGCAGGAGTCGCCGACATAATGGTCATTAAGCAAAAAAAAAAAAAAAAAAGGTGAAAAGGAAAAAACAAATAAAAATAGAACCTCAATTAAATTAAAAAAAAAGGTTAAAAAATGAAAAATCAGATGGTGAGGATTGACGCTACTATGAGTCAGCTTAAAAATATTGGTCAAACTCCAAGGCGCCTTACCTGAATTCACATCCTGTACCGTAAAAGGGAATCTTTTGGAATTACTGGATCTGGACCGTTCTTTTAACATTGCTCTCAAAGCACAAATAATACTGCCCCCCCGCTAGCCTTAATCTCAAAGCGGCTGAGAGTAAATTTGAAACCGTAAAGTGAAGAGAATCTTTTACACATGTTGGAGAGGATACTCTTCCGCCTTACCTCCCTTTGCTTTGACCTGTCTTGCGTCACTACTTACGGCCTCCTCCCATCAAATCAAACACACGAATCTCAACTGGAAAGTTCCATTTTTAGCACGTGCTCTTTATATAGCATAGCTGGGTTTTAGAATTAATTAGACAGGAGCTATCCTTCGACGGAAAAATAAAAGACTTTGCTAGCTGAATTTTCAAATATATTCAATAATTCGTTAATGGCTTCTGTCAACCACATTTTATTTAACCACATGTGTCGTAAACAGCAGCTGTGAACTGACCGATTTTTTTATCAAGTATTACAAAATATTCTTAATTTTTTCTTTGAGAAAAATATTCTTAATTTATGACATCAAATCAAATCAGGAAATTTTTGAAAAATAACAAAAATATCGTTGTTGACAATTTCTGCTAAGGAGAACGTTTTATTCATAGAAAAACATTGTCATTAATTTCATTCATTCTAGAAAAACGATAGCGTTTGACATCTAAAACAAATATTATATAAAAAAATTGAAGCAACATAGTAAATCGCTGTCAAAGCATTTCTCTAGAGATGAAATGATGCTAAACCCGTAAAACGTTGTTAAAGTTTTTTTGCTAGAAAGAAACACAGTCAACAACGACGTTTTTGCTATGTACCGAAATTTTGATTTAAATTAATGTTTTTAAATGCTACATTTAAAAATGGGGTGAACTGAATTACTGAACTCTTGCAAACTATTAAACAATGCACTTGACCCCATCAAAAGATACATGGCCACTGCCGCAGAAGACATCATCTGCTGAGATCATGCATAGCACCAGCACGAGCTCAACTTAAACGTGGGCTTATGTGGGTAAAAGTTTGTCTCAACTCTCAAGTAAATTTAAAAAGAAAAATAATGAGCAGCAGCAAGGGAATTGCTGTTTCTCCATTCCTGGTCAATGATAATAATTTCCGAGTGTGGTAAGTACAGGTAGATTATTCCCTTATCAAATCCTCTTAATTCAAAGTCTATATCACAGTGTCTTTAACCTAAAACTGGAGATATTTTAGAGCTGTTCATATCCTAGCTACTCGGTTTAATTTGTTTTGTCAAACACTAAAGAAAAAAGGTTGGGAGTTGGGACTATCGTATTGCATGACGTCATGACGACATGTATGTAAAAAGTAAGTCAATTTAAACCAATAAAGAATGGCTCTGATGACAAAATTTGCTCAGTACGATTTATTTTTATCAGAATAATGATTTTCCTTATCTGTATACATACCTTTTAATGCATTACAAATGAAAACTAGAAGTTTTATTTATGGAAAGTAACAACAAATGAGTGCGAAAATTAAGCTTCATGCCAAACAATAGTTTCAAATAACTTCCTAAAATGAAGTAGCCATAGTATAAAATAATACAATAGAATTACTCTACACATAAATTGGGAAAAGACACTTGCAATCCCCCACAGCCCAAGCAAGAAAAATATAAAAAGGAACAAAAAAAAAAAATTGTAAACAACTCTCCATGTATGTTTGTTTAAAAAAAAAAAAACAAGTTTCCTTTCATATCTTAAATCTGTTTTCTTTTTAAAAAAAATATTTATGTCCACACAGACCTAGTCTGCACGAATCCAGTCTGAAGTGGAATACACATGATCTCTTTAATATTCATGTCAGCATGAATCGGGCGATCCATATTCCTTATGCATTAACTCAAATCTGAGTTTGATACGTCCCTTCCCGAGAGGGGCCGGGCCGTACTTGGACTCGGTCCAGTAAGGGGGGAGCACGTCCTGTTCTCTGGGAGCAGGCCGTGCGAAGGCCGGTTACTAAATGTACAACTCGTCCCGGTTCAAGGAAACGGGGCGAGAGGATGGACACGCGGGGTGTCGGAGGGGTATTAACGCTCTAACCCTTTTTAATACCTCATCTGGTGTTGGTGAGTGTGATTAATGCGGTTTTTGCCGTCCCCCTTTCTGAGGGGTTCCCTGCCTTATATAGGGGGTGCCCTACTGTAGCGCGGTCTTGTCAGCATTAATGACGAAGGCCCGCATACAGCTAAGGGCATCCGCATAATAGGCAATAGTATCCGCATAATCTGTCACGAGCCGAGTCAACGAGGCCGTGTGTCGGCTTCCTCTAGTTGACACGGCATGTTAGGCTTTGAGCCTTGTTTTGTTCTGGACCCAAGCTGACCCTGAGAGGGGGTCCGAATCTCGGGTCGTTTTTTAACTCGGACTGGCCTCGGGAGGGGGTCCGAGTCTCGGGTTGTTTTTAACCTCGAGCTGGCCCCGGTAGGGGGTTCGAGTCTCGGGTTGCTTGTTAACCTCGAGCTGGCCCCGGGAGGGGGTCCGAGTCTCGGGTTGTTTTTAACCTCGAGCTGGCCCCGGGAGGGGGTCCAAATCTCGGGTTGCTTTTTATCCTCGAGCTGGCCCCAGGAGGGGGTCCGAATCTCGGGTTGCTTTTCATCCTCGAGCTGGCCCCGGGAGGGGGTCCGAGTCTCGGGCTGCCTTTGGATCGTGGCCTGTTTTTGTTGAGGGAAAGGCCTATTTCATTTTATTCTATTTTGGGCTGGCCTTTTGTATATTTAAATCTGGGGGCGCTTTTTTGGGCCAGGCTTGGGCTTTTTAAGGGCCATTGGCATATGGGCCTATCAGAGTTAATGCAGAAAGAACAAAAAAAAAATTAATGCAGACGATACGAATTCAGTCTGCAAGCACTAGTGTTATGAACACAGTCTGGTCCGGTCCAAATTCCCCGATCCATGGATCTCTCTAGTCCACGGGTCTCCCCGGTCCACGCATCCGCACTGTTCGGGTTAGGCAGTCCAAATTTGGAGGGGATGGCCCAAACCCATGCTAAGGACCATGGTCCAGACCCACACAGGTTGGTCCGGTCCATGATCCGGTCTGGTTTGATGTGGTCCGGTCCAAATTTTTTTTTTATCAATTGTTTAAAAAACAAAACATCAAAACATCACATATACCTGAATTTCTGACCAGATGCAAAGTTTAATTTAGATAAAATGGCTACATGAATTTTTGTATTATTTATATCAAATTAAATGTATGGAAGCCTAGTTTTCAGATAATATAATTTCTCTATACAAAAATATTACGGATTTGTACAGTTTTAACGATTAATTGACAGAGGTCACGTTGTTGAAATTCCAGTGAGTAGTCCCAGTTTTTTATCAGATTCAAAGTTCGATTTAGAGAAAATGGCTACATGGATTATTGTGTTCGTTATATCAAATTAAAGGTATGGAAGTCTAGTTTCCAGAGAACATAAATTTTCTATACAAAATATTATGAATTTGTACAGTTTTAAATATTAATTGACAAAGGTCAGAATATGGTCAAAAACTTGGCTAAGATATTAAAATCAAAATAAATCTGAATATAAAATTTAAATTACTATAAATCCAAATTTAAAAATAAATCTAACATATCTAATTTCTAACATATTAAAAATAAATATAACAAATTAAAATCTAACAAACAAATAGTTAATTTAACAAAGAGTGTTGTATGAAAAATAGATCAAAGAAAGAAAGAAAAATAAAAAAAAATAGATCAAATAGTGTTGGTCTGGTTCACCACGGGTTAGGTCCGCATTGCCACGATTTTATTTGGTCCGGTTCGGTTTTGCCACGGTCCACAGGTCAAGACCCATCCAGAGGGAAACAACTTGGGTCCGATGGATTTAGGGACCGTCCGATCCACTTTAAGATTCATGCGCACGAATTTTAAAGAAAATACAAAAATTGTGAACGCAAATCTTAAATAGATCGGACGGTCATTGAACGCATCGAACTCACTTTGAGTTCGATGGGCATCAGACCCAAACTGCTCGCCCAGGGGAGGCACGCAAACTAGGTCGTGCGATTTAAAAGTTTGCGCAGACCTGGCCTACATGCCATCATGAGCCGTGTGCATACTACAAGTTATGTGTTCCGGCTAACATTCGAGTTTTGATCAAATATCATGCCAACTCTCAAATTGTTTTTATTATTATTATTAAATGCTAACTAAAAAATTTCGGTATTATTCATTGTAATTCATTATAAATGAAACAACAAGTTTTATTTATGAAAAGTAACAACAAATGAGTGCAACAAGCTTCATCATGCCAAACAATAGTTTCCAATAACTTCCCCAAATGAATTAGCCATAGTATAATCAGACACAGTATAAACCAGTGTTTTAAAATTCAGTTATATTCGGTAAATATACGGCCGTATATTTCTATTCAGTGTCAGGCCGAATAGAAAATAATTATTCGGACCGAATATTAAATCCATGCTTTAAAAAAATTAAAAAATATTCAAAACCCATTAAAAGAGTTCCAGACCCGCTAGGTAGGTATTCTCTTCAAGCGTCCCATTCAAAAGTCTTTTATAATCTATCTACATGCTGCCTTATTGTATTTAAGTAATGTGAGATTAAATATTTAATAAAAAATCCGCATATATAAATCCGAATAAGAATCTGCATATTCGGCCGCATACCGTATATGTGGTATGCGATAGCCTTCCGAATACCGCATGAGAACCAAATATTAAAACACTGGTATAAACAATGGAATAGAATTACTCTACACAAAAATTGGGGAAAAGACACTCTTACTCTTCCCAGCCCAAGCAAGAAAAAATATATAAAGAACCAAATAAAATTATACTGCAGTAAGGATTGCCATTTTTCCCACCTCATAGGGATCAGCATAATAATACGGTTTGATTTTATTGGCCAGAGACAATCCGGTGGCTAACGGGAGGTTCCTGAAACCTGACCCGTCAAGCTCGGAAATATCATCCACAAAGGCTGTCACATCTCCAAAAAGCCTGAATATCATAACACGCGCTTGAATCAACTGTGAAAAGTCAAAGTAGAGAGTTGTTCCCACCTTCGTCTCCGGCAACCGGAATTCTCCTACTGTCACCAGGTTTCTCGGCTCCTGTTTTACAAGAAATTTGTACACAGTGTCAGTTTTAAACTTTTGGGTTGATATGTTGAAATTGTAGAAAAACCCCTTCAATTTCATTACCTTCCAAATGGTCCAGTTTAAAATGAAATTCAAAGGTAACTTAACAATTAACATCATTATAACAGTTATAATGATACTATAACCAGTGTTGTAAATAACGGTATGCGCTCGTTGGACGGACAAGGTAACGCCAAGTGATTAATCGGAAATAATCAGCCGATTAGTGGGGAAATTTGTAATGGTTTGGTCACCGTCAACGACTAATTAGCCAATTAATCGGTCTAAACGGACGTTTTTTACAACACTGACTATAACTAATTTAGTGGGTGAACTCGGAAAAATACCACAATTAAGAAAGTTAACAATTAAAATATTTGGTACTATGCACGGAGAATTTAGATAAAGCGATTTTTTATTTAAAATAAGAGTCCATTTGGCATTTTTATAATACTTAACCGTGTAAAATGAAACACAACCAACCAAATGTCCCTCCATGGAGATAGATACTCGTGAAAGAAACAGCATTGAAAAGGTAAAAAAAAAAAACTACAATATCTTATTTCGCCTATTTTTTTCAATATTTAAGGATAAACATTTCATATCACTATGAATTGGTATCACACCAGCACCTGCATTACTGGTGCTAAACCTGAAAGCATAAGCATTTACCTGAAGAGCAAAGACTTGGATGTACAAAACGGAAGGGGATATAGTGCGGTCTTCGAGGCGTGTGAGATAGGATTCACATATTTCGCCATTTACAGCAGGTGAGTGGGTAACTCGGGGTCTCACCACATTAAAATAATCAAAGCAAAATCCAGCTATGCTGGGCCCACCAGGTGACAGTAACTGTTCTAATACAAGGTCGTTATCTCTTTTTCTTTCCTCGGCAACTGAAATCTGGTAGAATAAAGGAGAAAATCATTTGCAAAAATATCAATAGCCTTATCAGGAGAAAATCATGTTTTAAAAAAAAGAAGATATATTTAAACTTTTTGGTTTTCTGGCTTCATGTGAAATGCAAAATGATAGTCCTTAGAACTTGCGGAAATAAAATGTAAACAATTCATTTGCATATGATTTTTATGAGTAGGGTGAAAATGCCCCATTATTTTCGTGCCCCAATCATGCCCCACATCCTTGTTTTTGTGTACAAATAGTTGATCCGAATCGCTCAACATGATCTCCATATTAAAATTTGCCTGGACACCAAATTTTATATTTTTGGAACTTATTTTTTGATAGGAACAAAATCACTGTTTTGGATGGTCCAGAATATTCTGAGAAAAACAGTGATTTTCTACCTATCTAAAATAATAATAAAAAATTTCCAAAAAATATAAAATTTGGTCTCCAAGCACATTTTAATATGGAGATCATGTTGAGTACTTCGGATCGACTGTTTGGACTTTGAAAATGGAGATAAGAATGTGAGGCATGCCTGGAGCACAAAAATAATGGGGCATTTTAACCCTACACGATTTTTATTGGGCAATTTCACCCAAATACATTTAAAGTTAAAACCATGAAAGCTATCCATATAGACCACCCTTGATCATTAGCATTTTCCATGTTTGAGGGACCTGTAAGGTATTTCTCCTTTGCAGTGGTGTGCGTAAATATTTTGATACTTCGTTGTAGTGTGAAAATGAAGTTTCAGAAATATAAAAATAATAAACACAAATAATGGGAGATAAATAAGAAAAACAAATGAAACAATGATGCTTATACCCTATATCGACGGAGTTGTGGAGAGTTGTTCAAGAAACTTTTCATTCGCATTAATTCAGGCACCGATGCATCCTGGCCTATCTCAGGCCTCAGAGACTTGCCAAAAACTATTATCCTCTTACCATGTATAAATGTATTTTTTCTATCAATCTCTAATCCCCGAGACGGTTTTGCTTCGGCAAATGAGTTCTCAAAGGATAGGAGATCAAAGTCCCTTTGAAGATCTGAAGTGCTGGAATTTAGTTGAGACAATGACAACTTAATCCAAATGATGCGGCACCTGATGGGATTGGGAAAGGGGAATTTAATATTTCTCGGGGCACTCGTATTATTACCAGCCTCTTCGGGCCCAAATAATTCAGGAGCGGATGATTGTACAAGGGATTTTACATCCCATTTCCCAATGAAGGACCGTTCTTCTCTGCTAATTTTATTACTAGCCCATATCTCAACCTGTAAAAACACAAAACAAAACAAAAATTATATAGAAAACTATATTAGAAAGGAGATCACTACATCCTTGAACGAAATTGTAACACCTTTCATGACTTCCAACATTAAAAAGAAAACCAGATAATTTCAAAATCTTAAGTATAGTACTCTATTTTTCCGATAAGAGTGAGGCTATGCTACTATGCATAGCGCAGATTGGTCCGTACTATGGATCAATACCTTCGTTTTTAAAGTTCAAATAGTCAATCTGAACAGTTCAGCATCATCTCCGTATGAATATGTACTTGCTGACTAAATTTTACATTTTTTAGAAACTTGTTTTACTATTTTTCAGATAGGTAGAAAATCACTACTTTTGAATTGTCTAGAATATTTAGACCAAATGATTTTCTACCTATCTAAAACAATAGTAAAAAAAGTTGTACAAAATGTACCGTTTTATCTAAAAGTACATTTTCATATGATCATATTGAACAGTTTAGGACCTTAGGTCAACTGTTTGGATTTTGAAAACGAAAATATTGATCCATAGTTTGGACCGATCCGCGCTATGCGTAGTACCATAGCCTCACTCTTCTGATCATATGAAAAGGAAATAAACAAAATTGGTTGGTTGGTCCTTACAATAGGACAATTAGATGCTGAGTAACCACATGAACTGACAACAATAGCAACTCCTGAGACATCAGATAGTCTTCCAAGCACAAGAGCGAACTCTACAGAGGAAACACTATCTGGAGCCCTCCAGTAGGATCGTCTTTCTCCGAAACCAAGAGGAGAAATTAGCGACAGTAATGGAGCGGATGCTTCTGCTGTCTCAACCTACATAGAAGTATAGGTAAAAATAAGAAAATGAAATAAAATATTAACGAGTGAGGCTATGGTAATATGCATAATTACATAAAGGCCCATGCTATTGACTCGTCTTTCTGTTTTTAAAGTCCAAACAGTCGATCTGAACTGTTCAACATGATATTCATATGAAAATGTATTTACAAACCAAATTTTACATTTTTTAGAATTTTTTTACTGTGTTTTTAGATAGGTAGAAAATCACTTAATTTGAAAATTCTGGACAATCCAAAAGCAGTAGATCATGTTTAATGGTTCGGGTCGACAGTTTGAACTTCAAAAATAGAGATATGGATCCTTGTACGGGTTGATCCGTACTATGCATATTACCATATCCTCACTCAATATTTATATACACAAACATCCAATAGAATCATTGTTCATTTAACAACATTACCTCATATAACAGTCCTGCATGTGGGAATTCGGCAAGCGACTCTGCACCATTCAATAACTTCTTCAATTGCCTCTTTTCAAGCTCAACACTTTCCAATTGGCCCCATGCACTAATTTCACCTCCGTAAACTTGATTAAGTGCCTTAGCTGCCACACTGTCAGCCCGGCGTTTCCTTCTTACGCTACCCAAAACCCTAACATAATCCACGTACAATGCGCGGAGCAGGACTTCCTTGCAACATCTTTTGCATACAACACCATCTGTGAGTGCAAAGTACCCACACCCTTCCATTTGACTTTGGTTGCCACCATGACTAGATCCACTTGACGAGCCAGTGTATAGCTTCATATCCTTGTAACTATCACTCAACAGAAGAAACGCTGCCTTCCCTGCATATGTACCGCCAAGTAACAACAAGTGAATCCTTCGATTTAACTCAATGTTTTGCTCTCTATTGGTTTTCCTTAGTTTCTGTTTGGTTGCTTCTATGTGATTGCAGTTTGGAGGGAGATTCTGGATACATTGAAGTTTAGTATAACAACATCACAAAGAGTAGGGTTTAAAATGTCCCATTGTTTTCATGCCCCAATCATGCCTCATATCCTTATCTCCGTTTTCAAAGCCCAAATAGTTGATCCGAACCGGATCTCCATAATTAAATGTGCTTGGAGACCAAAATTTATAATTTTTTTACTATTTTTAGATATGATACAATATCACTGTTTTTTTCAGAAAGATTCTTCATCATACAAAAACAGTGATTTTGTACCTATCTAAAAAAAATAGTAAAAGTTTCTAAAAAATATAAATTTGGTCTCCAAGCAAGCACGTTTTAATATGAAGATCATGTTGAGCAGTTCGGATCGACTGTTTGGACTTTGAAAACGGAGACAAGGATGAGGGGCATGATTGGGGCATGAAAACAATGGGGCATTTTAACCCTACTCCATCATAAAACATAGAGGTTAATTGAGTTATTCAACGTTAAATTAACTCTTACCTGCACTAAATGAGTATTAATATAAATTCTTCTTGATTTCTTTTATTTTATCGTTTTGGGGGTAGGTACGTAGGGGGTTTACTACAGGTGCCACACTGTACCAGTATTTCAGAAGAAAACAGGAAGCCATACCAGCACAACAACCCCTGCAAGTGTTCCTTTGACACTGAGAACAATCAAATGAGGTTCCGTCAGAAGAGTTATTGTCACGCTTATGAGCCTTAACTTCACACTCATCACTAAAACAAGCATCATCACATTCTCTGACATTCCAAAAGTCAACTGGCCCACTTGGACCTACTTGAAGACCTAGGGATGCATTCTCTCGGTCTTCTAGATAGGTGTGCCCAAGCAGTGCAAGTGTATCAGCGTAATTGCACACACTTATTAAGGAAGAATAGTCGAGTATGCGGTTCGGATCAATTGTGGCAGGGTCCACGCTAATTGAAAGTAAGGCCCGGTCTCTTTCAGCAGAAGAAAGATTCGACTTTAGCCGTTGGATCTCGAGCTTCATTGACTGTTCAAAGCTAAGGCCCCTACCCTGCTATAAAAATAAGGTGAGGTGTTTCATTTCCTGAAGGAAGAAAATAAAGTGGTGGTTAAATATAAACTCACGTGGTCACTGCAGTTTCTAGAAATAAATTAGGTTATTTAATTGGTAAATACCCAAACTGCCCAAGAAAGAACAAATGAGAAAAAAAAAAAACACTTCTGGTTGCAAAAAGCTTACCGGATTTCCCTCAGAAAAGATTCTGTAAAGATCCAAGTAATTCTTGGTGTTATCAAATGCTTCCTCAACTTCGCTTACATCATCAGATGCTACCTCAGAATCAACAGACTTAAGGCTAATTTTGTCATTTCTCCTAGGTTCATCCCTGGAAGTTGCAGAAGAAGAGGCAAAGGGGTTGAAATCATCATTTTTCCTAGGTTCATTACTGGAAGCCTTGGAAGAAGCAGCGAAGGGGTTGAAATCATCATCAAAAACAGCATTGGATTTACTGGCAGCAAAGGGATTAAAATCATCTTCAAAACCAGCATTGGATTTAGCAGTTGCTACAGTTGAAGAGGCCGCAAAAGGGTTAACTTCGTCATTTGGACTGTCCAAAAAATCAATTCCCCCTCGGGTACTGAAAAAAGTGCTTCCTTTGGTGCTAGAATCTGGCATGTCTAAATCCCCAGTGAGGAAATCAAATGCTGAAGCACTTGGTTTTCCCAAAGAAGACCCAGTAGCAGTTTGATTTTGGGAGTGACCACCATTGTCGGGGATCATTTTACGTGATCGCCTTTTAGAAATCTTAGTGTTTTCTTGAAGTAGCTTGAGAAATTCAGCATTGATTTTGCTATTGCAGAAAACGCCCATCCAAGGAAGAGAAACTCCAAGCACTTCAACCTGTCAAACTCTCACAAAATGTAATGTATTTAATACGTTTATAGTAATTCAGTTAATGAAAAATATCTAACTGTAAGGTCAAATGTAGAAAGTAAAAACAAAAGAAAAAGAAATCCTACCTCACTGAGGGTAATAGGTAAGCCAGCATCAGAGGGATAAAAGGTCAAAGCCACAATGCGACTCATAAAACTCAATTCTCCTTCAACTTCTTCAAAATCATACAACAAAGGGAGATGTGTCCTTTCGGTCGCATTCAAACGTGTGCTCTTGCCTGTAACTGCCAAGTCCTCCGGTTCAAGTTCTCCAGTAAGTGGAATCAAAAGATTTGTCCCATTAACGCATTTCGGGATGGTTGCATTCTGTAGTAATAAAATCATAATAGAAGTAAGAGTCTGGTAGAGCCCAATTTTATGTATGCCCCTCTGAGACATGGAAATATCTTGCATACCCCTTAAAACTTAGGAAATATAATGTAGATGCATATGAAAAATGCAAAAAGTTCATCAATACGATTCCCTACTAATAGGATGAAATTCATTGTTTCGTTAGGTTTAAACTCTTGAGATAAAAAAGAGGGATAATTGGGTAATATTTCACAGGGGTATAAGAGGCACTTGAAGGAGTTCTAGGCTAAAACAAAACATTTGCAAACATAAAAGACTCCGATACTAGCCCTGTACCTCAAGGACAAGTTTAAGCCCATCCAAGTGGGGCCCAATTCGAACATCCACTGAGGCAGGACAAGACAAATCTTCCCCACCATGTGAAATTGTCAGAAGAAGCTGACTTATGTGGCAAGGCTCGGCTAGAAAGATAAACATCTCTACTACATCGGCATCTTCTGGACATACCTGAGTAAACATAGGTGTCAAGTAAATCATCAGGGATTTGGTGACTCATCACTCACTTCAGATTTTTAAATTAGCACTGTAATACAAACCACTGGGTGAGCATCATCAAAAAGAGATATTTCAGGAAATGTTGACAGTCGCTCACTGATCTGAATGATTTCATCAATTCTAAACCCAAATTTAACAGACCTCAACCTGTGTCAATTTAGAACCAGGCTAAATTGAGGGCAATTCAGTCATTTTATTGTTTGCCTTTATGTTCTTATTAGCAATCCAAATATCTTGGTAGTTAGTCACTATAAAGAATGTGCTTAATTTTGTAACAGATCTAAGTTTCTAAATTGCATATAAAACTAGAAAAATACCCAGACAATCTCCTTCTTCTTATAACTGAGGAGGCTTGAACCGCCATCTTGAATGGGAATTACGCTAGGAACAGGCTTGAGAACACACCCAGTGGGCCGCGATAATACCTTCGTAAATGAAACAGAAGCCATTAATGAATTAATTTCCAACATAAGAGCATTCAATCCGAAATGATGAAAGGACAAAAAAATACGCACTTTGAGAGGATAAATAGGTATTGATGGCAGATGCTTGAAGAGCCTCAACCCTAGAAACATCTCCAACTGCTTCTGACGAGAGCTATCGACTAAAACATTTGTGTACCTTCTCTGTAGAGTAATCTTAACATTGGCCTGTGCCGCCGAGAATTTACTAAAACGGCCCCCACCACTGCCTCCATCCTCATTAAATATACTCAAAATCTCACTATGCATGGCTTTTGAACCGGTGTATATTGTAGCATGCATATCCCCTGCCAGTAAAAACATGTCCGCCAGGTAATTTACTGGGACCAACATTGTTGAAGCCTTGAACTGGTCAAAAGACATGTCAAATCTCTTCCAGGGCTTGTCAGGTTGGTCTTGGCTTGGTCGAACCCAAGTGGTTTTTTTGTTTACATGGTCTACATAAAATGATTTACCAGTTACTGAGTCAAACCGCTCCTCCCAACCGGGAGGTAGGGCGGCCCCATTGTCGCTGCCTGAATACTCATATCCTAAAAATGCATCCTTGTCCAGAGAGATGCCCAAACGGGAACACTGTTCGACAAAAACCTGAACTGCCCCAAAGAAGCTAGCTGCATTAGTTCTGTCAAGTGAATCCGCACAGTTAAACCTTATAACACCATTCTGAAGTAGATTCATGCAAAACAGCCCTTGAATAGAATCATTAGAGATAATTAATCCTTTGTTACTCCTTTTTAATTGATCTTGCGAAGGGAAATAGACCCCCTCGTTAAACCCTATAGCCATTGTTGGTGCCTTTAGTAATTTCCACAATCCCCCGATAGTCGATTGTTGACCATCAATCTTTACTAAATGATGCCAGTCATAATTAATCATTTGAATAAAAGTCGAAGAAGAAATCCTTTTGGTTGCACGGATGTACTTAACCGAATCATTGAAGTGTTCAACAAGGATTTTTTCAGACTTCCCTTCTCCACTTCTTAGCAGATTCACACAAACTATTGGCACAATTGGTGCTTTCTTTTGCTTGGAGGTGCTTAGCTCGGGATCTTTTACGGCATATCTGTTGCGGAGACGTGTATAGTATTGTGCGCTGCCTCTATAGGGGTCTTCAGACACGTATATCTCAGCTTCAGTCGCTAGTTTTACCTCTGCTCCCCACGAAATGGGTATGGTGCCTCTTCTCCACACGTATGTGCTAAATGGAACAGGTTGACCGGGTCTCTTGGGGGTCCACACTATTTGTTCACACTCAACCTCATTTCCTAGAAAAAAAAAGCAGTACAATTAATTTCAGGGCAGTGAAGGAAATTCTTTTGTTTGCCCTTAAACTTGCTCTGTGCTATCACATTGGTCTGTACAATTTTCAGAATTTTTTTACTATTTTTTTAGATAGGTAGAAAATCACTTGAACTAAAAATTCTAGACCATTCAAAAGAAGTGGTTTTCTACCTATCTAAAAAATAGTAAAAAAAATTCTAAAAAATGTAAAAGTTAGTCTGCAAGTACATTTTCATATGGAGATCATGTTGAACAGTTCAGATCGACTATTTGAACTTTGAAAACAAAGATATTGATCCATAGTACGAACCAATCCCCACTATGCATAGTACGATAGCCTCACTTCTAAAAGGAATGCTTAAAAATGGTACAAGTGATTTATGAGCACTATTTGGAAATAAAAAAGTTAGTTTTTGTTTTGCAGATTATAGATCATTAAGAAGAGAAATCTCGTCAAAAGAAAAAGATAATATTTTTCCAAATTATAATGGTATATATCATATTTAATCCATAACAGCCATTCTACCATTTTAGTGGAAAGACTATAGGTTCAAAGATAGGTTCGGACAAAACAAGTCATTCTTTTTAGGGCACAAAAAAGGAACTGCTTCAATCAAGGACCAATTTGTAGTTTACTGAACAGGTGCATTACCTGTGCCAGAGCATGCATTCAATCCACGAGCAAGATAACGAGTCCCAGGATGGAGTTTACTACGCCTTGCAATAAGAGCAACTGTACCCGCATTTGAATTTGTGCCTTCAAAGCTGCGAGACTCAGGCAAAACCCTAAGTACAGAATATATAGGAAAAATTAAATGGTGTCTAGAAAGGTTATACTTATCTTCTTCTTTTTTGTTATATTTAAGTAATAGGCTTTATTTTTCTGTTACTCTCCTAATAAAAGGATATGGTATTCCTTACTTCTGTGCAATTTTAGAATTGAAATTTTCAGATTTTAACAAGTCAGCAAATACATTGAGACCAAATCAGGATAATGTACCATTTCAGTCACATAAGAAACAAGCTATCACTCATGCATACAGCTGGTATCAGATGTAACATCTAGTATTTCCTTCAGTGTTACATTCAGATTGATTGTAACAATAATGACCCGTAAAAGTACAAAAAAGTAAAAGAAAAAAAAAAACAATCGAAAGACCTGAAGAAGGACCACACAGTGTTCTTCCAGACCAATATCCTTGAAAGGTTTGGAAAACCATGCATTCCAAACAAATTCCAAATCGGGATCTCTCAAAGTAAATTCACTCGGGAATGGTCGCGTCAAATCTCTCGTTTCACAAAAGTAATACTTCCCGTCAATGTCAAGCTCCGCCAACTCCAAACTATTTTTTACTTCACTCTTTCCCTGAGGCTGGGGGTTCTGGAACTGCACCTTAATCCATTGGCTCTCCACAACTGTGTACACACAACCCCCTCCAGGTAAATCCGGCACTGTCGGGTTCACTTTTGTAGCCACTAACAATAACCCTGTGGAGCCTAATACAGAGTAACCAATTATGGCGCGACCAGTGGTGGTGCTCTTGCATTGCCGAGATCCATTTGTAATGTAATCAAAAGCTTCTTCTCTTGAGTTGAATACATCTCGGCCAAGCTTCCCAAAATGGCATAATGAACCGGTTGTGGGGTCGATGTAGACCACTTGTGTGTCGTGTTTTGTTGATAAGCTTGATATTATGTACACTTCACCAGTTTCAAGTACTACCACGACAACAGATGTTAGCCTTGGAGATGCATCTGAAAAATGTACCAAGAACATGTGAGTTGAAGGTAGAATTAAGCATGTGATTGTGATATATAGGAAAGTAAATTAACCTGAAAAAAATGAAGAGGCAGCATCAACTTTACATCAGGCATGTTATTGATGTTATTGCATCATGGAATCTTTATTGACATAGTTTAATTCAATTCTATGAAGAATTGTGACAATCTCTAGTGCTTGCTCAGTCATTTATATTGATGCGTATGATGAGTATTGAATAATATATTACAAACACGGCAATCATATATGCAATTAAAGGAGCTTGATACAACAATGACAATGATCTGAAATTGCAAAACGATACACCAATTGGATATAATCACTAGAGATACTTTAAAGGAAAGTAAATTGAAATCCAAACAAACAAATTGACGTCCATAGTTGAGATCAGATTCCCAATCGAACCAACCTAATCAAATCTCAAGAAGATAAAACAACCTACCTGAATCGAATTCTCTAAGATTGGAGCTCGAATGGCGATAAGCCATGGCAGATCACACGAGGCAAGCACCGACGCTCCTTCAAAAAGATACTAAACAATTGGATCTGTGCAGATCAGTTGTTCGGGGAAATAACATTAGATCTGGACTCCTCACTCTTCTGAGTTCTGATTTCAGGAAGTCCGCCAAGTTGATTCCATGTCAAAGCTTCGATCGGAGCGAAAAGAATTCCGTGGCGTGCGAGGTGCGAACTGGGAACCCGTTCGGGAGCCTTTCGACTCCGACCCGTTTGGCAAAAAAAAAAAAGAGACTCCAAACCCATTTAAGATGATTTTGCTGCACGGGTCGGGTACAAAGATATGACCACTTGGATCCTAGCGGGCCAATATTGGGCCTAAAACTGTATTTGTATCGGGCGACCCAGTGGGACAGAATGGGCTTTCTCTTTATAATTCTCTCTGGCCCATTTGGTTTGTCGGGCCCTCGGGAATATTTTTTATTATTTACACTATCAATGTTACTCAGATAATAAATAAAAAAGAAATGGCGATAGAAGCCGATTATTAATATCCAAAGTTAATTACAAATTAATAAATATATGCAGGTATTACAAAAAATGTGTGTCTTCTTCGTCACTGGCCGGTTTTTTCAATTTTTTTTTTAGGGTGTAAAAAAATTGAGGAAAGAGATATCAGGTCGGTTTACCATCCAAATTTCATGTACACCCGGTAGACAGATTTCATGTACACCCGGTCTACCATCCAAATTTGTTAAATTACTGAAAAAAACATGGGCTGGCTGAGTGGCCGTGATTAGGGGTGTTCATTGGGTCTGGTTTAGTCGGTTTTGAACCGAACTGAATTAGTTTGGATCAAACGGTTCGGTTTTTCGGTTTAATGGTTCAGTTCGGTTTGATTTTTAAAACCGAATTATAATTTCGGTTCAGTTCGGTTTGAAAATTTTGAAAACCGAAATAACCGAACCGACCGAAATTTTATATATTATGAATTTGGTCCGGACTGTCCTGGTTTATTTCTTAATCAATTACTTTAAATACTTCGGTTTATTTCTTAATATCCGGATTTATTTCTTAATATCCCAATTTATTTCTTAATACCTCGGTTTATTTCTTAATATACTTCGGTTTATTTTAAATCAATTGCTTTAAATAAAAAAATTAATATATTTCGGTTTGAACAGAACAAACAGAAATAAAACTTTGGTTCGGTTCGGTTCGGTTCGGTTTTATTTTTAAAACTGAATTATAACTTTGGTTTGTCTAGTTCGGTTCAGTTTCAACCGAACCGAACCGATGAACACCCCTGGCCCGTGATGGTAATTTATTAGTCTTTTGTACCGGGTCCACCGAAGTAAGTACATCTGGGGACCCCATCCATACTTTAACAATCCTCGACAAAATATCATGGACTGTAGCAACCAGTCTCCGGCCTCTCGGCCACGTGGCACAACATGTCCTTTTCTTTACCGCCAGCGATCAAGATTATTGACAATGGCGGGAAAAAAGTGGGCCCTCGAACAAGAGGATATAATTAAAGATGACAATCGAACGGATTTAATTTGTGTCAATTTGATTTTAAATAGTTATTTATATTTTGAACAACCTCTGATTTAGTCGAGTAGAATCGTATTCGGTTTTATATCACATCAGGCCGACATTTTTATTAATATCCAAAGTTAATTACAAATTAATAAATATACCCAGAATCATATTTATAGGATGTTAAAAAGAAAATTGAGAAAACCGGTCAGATTCTGGCCGGCTTCTGAGAGAAGAGGAAACCGGTTTGAACATTTTCGAAATAACCACTGATTCTAGTTATTTATTAATTTGTAATTAACTTTGGATATTATAAAAATGTCGGCGATAGAAGTGGGATACATGGACGTTTATATAATTTATTTCTGTCCCTATTTAAACCGTCAAATCCATTTTAAATAAATAATGAATGGTTTTTTTCTCAAAATAAAAAAAAAACGAATAGTTACCACTTACCAGCTATAATGAGAATAGTAGTGATAACTAATGTCTCCTTTCTTTTTTGATGAATAGAGAGAATAAAATGTGTGTAGAAAACGTCTGTTTAGGTTGATTAGTTGTTGGCGGTGATCAAATTATCATGGATTTTTCTGATTTCGGCTGATTATTTTTAATTATGGTCAATTATTTTTAATTATTTTTAATTAATTACTTGACAATACTCTATCCGTGAGCATATCATTATTTACAACAATGGAATAAATAATTGAATGAGATGAAAATGCACGTCATTCACGAGGTTGAGGCAGAAAGCAATTAATGGAATCAATTATATATTTGTTTATTTATATCATAATTCTAACGTCAGTTTAATATTTTTGGAAGTATGGAAATCTGAGTATTGTTTTTTCATTATCGGACCAAGAATTAATTCTCACATTAGTTTAATGATTAGGTCAATGAGTAATTCTCTGTCTCATAATAGTTATATAGCGCAGTATATTTAATCATTAGTTTGTGGGGGCATCTATGTAGCTAGTGCAATAATCTATGTTACTCGGATACTTCATATTGGGCTCCGTACCCGTATCGGGTGCGTATTGGATACCGATACGCGCCCGATACGGCACCGATACGTGCCCGATACGGCACCGATACGTATCCGATACGCCAGCTGGCGTATCGGCTTACGTGGCGTATCATAAATCATCCGATACGGTCTCCGATACGTCTCTGACACTTCTGGATACGGCTCTGACACTGTTGGATACTTTGGATACGGCTCTGACGCGCTGAACCCAAGCATGCACCGCGTATGCACCATCAGCTGAGCTGAAGTCTGTACACCGCGCATGCACCATCAGCCAAAATTCAGCCAAAATTCACTTTTTTCAACGGCAAGCAAGAATCGAACCCTCGTACTCTTGTCCAAAGTATACACCCCTTTACCACTACACCACTACATATTTGCTGTTAGAAGTTAGAATCTTTTATATTTAATAGATAAGTCAAGACAGTTTGGCTAATAAGGCTAACGGACTAGGCTAATAAGTAGTCGCAGGAAGGTCAAGCCCAGTATATATAGCTGGTTATTGTATCTTAAAATATTCAGAATTTTTGATATTTAATTTATATATATAACTGTTGAATAAAAAATATAATTAAAATAATGAAAATAATATATATAATTGCCGGTATCTTTGATTTTTTTTAAATTGCCGTATCGCCGTATCCGTATCGTATCCGATACGATACCCGTACCCGTATCCATGCAACATAGGCAATAATTGTATCCTATTATTTAATATGGGTGTAATCTTGCAAAGTATTATAACTGTATGTGGTCATCCATATCACTATAGACTACCTACTGTAATACTGTATGTTCATAATTAAATCTTTATCCATAAAAGAAGCAGATAATATATTTAGAGGAATGGTTTTAAATTTTTTTGCGCAGCCATTCGTCGTAAAATTAATCTACCAATGGAGTGCTGCCATATGTAAGATCCCTGTACAAAATAGCAAAAAAAAATATGAACCTTGTTTAAATTTTTAGAATTTTTCGTGTATAATTCAAACGCTTGACAGCATTTTATTAGTACACATTACTTTAAAGATTTGAGGTTGAAACTTTTTGTTTCATTTTACACAATTATTTAACAAACTTTTTAGTGTTATGAGTCTTAGTACTCTGCCAATATTGTAGTGGGAAAGATAAACAAGCTATATTTAAATTAAGACACTATGTTTAAGTTAAGTAGGCTCAGTTTGTCAAGGGTAGATTATGCTTTCGAGGATTATAATTAACATGTACTAATCAATTTACTAAATCTCAACAACATAATGATTTTGGAAGTTCCATCGAATAACTCTGAACAATTTGAGTTCGAGTCATGCCCATGCCAGTCAATTTAAGCAAAATTCCGGCCTAACAAATTATCTAGACATATTTATACAATTGAAATAACAGGAGGCACAGTTCACCAAAGGTATTTCAAGTATTGATGTATTACTGTCATTTCCATACACATTCGATTCATTATAACAGAACAAAAAATAGACAAAGATAAAGGGCTATATGCATCTAAATCAAACGCATGTAATAGAGACAGTTAGGAAGTTAGTTAGTACTAATAATATTGTTAGTGAAGGTGTTAAGATGATGTTAAAAGTATTGTTAGAGTTGTTAAGAGGTTGTTAGTGGTAGAATTGTAATTAGGCAAAACTCTATATATAGAGCATAGTTGTAATTAAAGATTAATCAAGGAAATACAATTTCATTCCATTTCTACTTCTCTATGTTTTGTAATATGGTATCAGAGCTCTAGGTAGAGCTAGAATTAGGCTAACGCCTATTCCAGGAATTATGTCCTTATTTCCATTCTATTCCATCCAGTAAAAAAAAATTCATTATTCCAAAAATAAGCCTTTCTATTTCAGTCTAAACCTTTCTATTCTTTCCTATATCCAGAATAACTCCCAAATTTCTCAGATTTTTCCCTTTGTTCTCCTTATCATTCTCTATTCCTAGAGACTACATCATATTCCCTCTATTCTCCTAACCCAGAAACAACCAAAAAAAGAAAACCAGAAACAAAAAAAAAAAAAGCAATCGGCATCAGACCATATCAAGCAAAATCAATACCAGTACCAGTTCTCAGAACAGTGATCAGACCTCAGTAACAGCGCGCATCAGCAAAATCAAGCTCTTTGTGCCGACTTCAGTCTCCCCACCGCCGTGCCTGACGTCAAATCCAACGCAAATCACACTTGCACAAGCTCGCTGCCCCGAGCACCAGACCAAATCGAGAGGAGACGACAAGATCGACGAATTTCACCAAGATGGACAGAAGCCCTGCCTCGTCATCCTCGTTGTGTTAAGACAATCCGCCTTAGCCTCCAGCTACTCGCCTGACTCAATCCGAGCAGAGGCGGAATGCTACCTTCACGCCAGTGACAGTCTTTCTTCATCTCTCAGCTGGCACGATTCGTCACTCACCGTCGATCTGTGACCAGCTCCATCGTATCCGCATCACTCTCTCTCCTCTCAGCGGCACCGTCGATCTGTGAGAATCGGCACACCTCTCTCTCCTTTGAAACGGCGGATCTCATTCCAGCACTACCTTCGCCACACCTCATCACATCTCGAAGGCTTCAGCGATGGCAAGAGGAAAGGATTGGAGTCGAGGGTTTTACTCGAATCGAATCCAGAAAGAAAAGAAAAACAGATTCAAGAACACGGGTTTCAGATCATATTTTAGTCCTGGGTTGGGCTGAACTGCTGGGCTAATTTAAGCAAATTCCTGTCATTTTTTTTTCTTTTTCTTTCTTACCCGAACCCAAAGTCTCTTGCCCAAAATACCGCCAGATTCAAAAATTTCCTTACCATACGTAGCCCGTATCAAAAATAGAATCCAGTTCAACCATTGCCTACCACAGCATCTAAAATCAAATTCTCCATTTCTCAAGCCAAACCAATGCCGGGCTCCTTCTTTGCTTCCCTTATTCTTCTATCTCCACAATGCTTCTCACAAATGAGACAAGAGAGCAACAAAGCCTCTTGAATCCATATACTTGTCACAAAGCCATGAGCTATTCAATTTTCTTTTCTTTCTTTTTGTTTTTATTTTTCAAAGAGGACTCAAACGAGCCTCTCGAGTACATGGAAGCATTCTTGAGCCAAAATAGCCCATTCTTCTCTCCCTACCTTCTTCTTTCTTCAAGAAGACCCAAACTTGACGATTCAAATAGCAAGAACAATGGCATTGAGATATTGGCATCAATCTTCTTCTTTTCGGAGCAAGCTCAACATTGCTACCGCACACCATGTTTCACTTGAGGGGGCGTAATAGAGACAGTTAAGAAGTTAGTTAGTGCTAATAATATAGTAGTGAAGTTGTTAAGATGATGTTATAAGTATTGTTAGAATTGTTAAGAGGTGGTTAGTGGTATAATTGTAATTAAGCAAGATTCTATATATAGAGCATAGTTGTAATCAAAGATTAATCAAGGAAATACAATTTCATTCTATTTCTACTTCTCTATGTTTTGTAATAGCATGGAATCACCTTGTTCGTTGCTAATTATGGGGATGAGAATGTCAAAATCGCTCAGAATCCACTCTGCGATTTCATTATCGCTCATGTAGATCTCTGTACCTACATCGAGCGATGTCCAACGCCTCCGAGCTGGAGTAGTACCCGGATCCTGCTCTCAAGATGAGAAAAAGCAATTAGCATGATAAGTATCAGACAAATTCAATACAAAATGCATGAAACAAGCTCAATCTCACAATTTCGCCGGAGAGATCACCAATTCATGTGTTTTATATTTAAAAAAATATACAAAAATGCAAGGGTTATTTGTGTCAGAGCCTTTAAAAAAATATACAAAAATATACAAAAAAAACACTTATTGTAACAAAATAATATGAATACACTAAAAATAATAAATAATAGTAAAATAAATAACTCTTGAATTAAAAAAACAACCTGATAAAAATAGAGGTTATGAGACAACCCGCCTACATCGAGTTCCCAAGTCCTTGGGTCGCCAATCCAACCGTCACCCTTGTTGGTTGGGTACCCGTACGCTCCCCAAACAGGGTGTGGCAGTATTTGCATTATCTCCTGGGGTTGTGGGTTGCTATACGGGTCGCAATATGTAGTTGGTTGCTCAGCATATTTTGCATTACCAGGCGAGCAATAGACATGGTACGCATCATATGGAAAGTTCGCTCTGTCATTGCGGGAGACTTGGGTACCATTTTTGAATGTGTGGTAAGGGGGGCACTCGTAAAGCCGGTCCGGACGGCACCACGCCTCTGTCTCGGGGTTGATTATCATTTCACTGTACCTTGTCACATCTGTTGTCACGTCACCATCGCAAGGTTGGCCGCTGTTTTTCCAACAACTTCCCATGTCCATGAGGTAAAATTGGCTATTTTTGCCACCACCTTGCTTGACATCAACTGTGACTCGTACTTTGAAATTTGGCGATTCAGGTATCTAATCATCATAATGTTTACAGAATTAAATTAGCAAATTCCATGATGTTGGTCAATTCTGAATTAAACTGAGGATAAGCAGCAGATATTACAATTTACCAGGAAGTTAGCTTACGATTCGGGTCATTCCTCTTGTGTCATAGTGGTATCCACCAGAGAAACCCTTTGTGGCATCTGATCGAAGATAAAGCATTAACCAAGGATACTTTTTGGAGGTTTTAAGAATATGGTGAAAAGACCATCCGCCTTTACCGACTTCCTTCTCCCAAGTCACCGAGTAATATGAAATATTACCATTCACCGATTGTGATATATCAGCATCAAGATCATACGACCCAAATATCTGACCCTTCAATTTGCCGCCTTCCAAAGCCGTGAAATTATGGTACACTAGTGGTTGGTTCATGCACCCTTTGCCAAAGCACGGGAATCTCGACTCGGGCTTGAAGGGGCCCACCTTGGTACCGTCTTTGGGGCAGAGCGCGGCAGTGGTGTCTAAATTTCCGTTTTTTAACATGATCATCCAGAATTGCCACGGTAGGTTATCTTTCACCTCACACTTGTCACCTAAATAGATTTCTTTTGCCGCGGCGTAGAGATCGACATTCTTTGGGGTTGTGTAGCGGTTCCCTGGAAGGGGGTCCGCGTAGCCAAGCTTGTTGTCTGCTTCTGACACATGGTGTATCACAGTGCAGTTGGATTCTCCAGTGGTGGCTGTATGAAAAGTCAATATTGTTGTTTTTTTATCCAAATTTTCAAATCCTTTGGTTTGTATTTGGTAGAAAGTCCGGTACTCTGGTCATACATTTTTGGCCAACTTTGTTGAATTTTGACCACCTTACTTTGTCATAAGAAAGATAAACCTATTTTTAAATTAATTAAGTGCATCAATTGCAACTGCTACAATAGTAGCATCACCTTTATTATTTTTTAAAATTTTACTATTATGACCTTTTTCTGATAAAATTACTGTCCTTTTTATTGAAATTTGTATCAATTTCTTCTTTATTTTATATTTACAACTTAAGATTTGCTACTAATTCTCTTTTCCTATTTTTAGTGAAGAACTTGGTCCAAAGAATCACCAAATTGTCAACACTGGTCTTGAATTACTGAACCAACCTTACCAACTAAAAGCTGTGACATTATTAATAAATGTAATTCCTGTTTAAACAGTCCCAATCTACAAGCAATCAATTTCTCAACTAAATTTATCGTGATCAAACCAAAAGTTGCATAAATTGTAGCTGGAACTATAAATTAGCAGCAAAAGAAAGTGTAATAAAAATTGAATTTAATGTAAAATGAACAACCTAGATCAAAGCAATCGGCGCCACGTGGACTGCCCATGAGAGGTGCCTCTTCCCCCACCTCATTGCAAAAATTCCAAGCTTCCCATGCTACTCTCAATCCATCTCTCCTCATCCCTGCATCTCCCACTGCTGAAATGTATTCTCCATTCTGACCATTTTGCCCCTCACCTCTCACATGGAGAAACTGAAACTGAAACAAAACACAAATTGCGGTAACCAGGGGAAGAACAGCTGTAATGTATCCTTGCATTTGGTAAAGGAGATGGAATTAAGTGATGGCTTTTGTGAAGGAATAAAGAAGGTACAAACAAATGCTGTTTGTTTGTGTATTTTTAAACAAAAGAAATATGTGATAGTGAGAGGTCACCTTGCATGCCGACAATTTTATTAATATCCAAACCCGTGAAGGAATTATTATTCGAGGACACTTGGGATCCTCTGCAACTTTTTTTGTTATTTAGTACAAGATTTTTATATCTCACCAATTAGTACAAGATTCGCTTATTATAATAATTATTTACTCCTAATTGGTGAGATATAAAAAACTTTTAGTTCCTGATTTTATTGAAATAATTAGAACAAATAGTACTTAATCATGTACTAAAACATGCATAGCCCCTGAGTTCATCAAATATACATGGTCGGGTTTTATTATTAATTATCATTCAGCAGTAAGATGAGACTATACTTGTTTTCTTTTAGATCAAGTATAGGGTATTTTGGTATCCAACTTAAAATTAAAGAGGTAATTAAAGATACTAATAAAGTTTGTTTTGACTTTATGTAGCGTACGGATCATATATTTTTTTTATTCTATTGTCTGCTTACTACATTAATTAAGATAAAATAACGCTGTCAATATCTTTTTCATCAAAATACAATCAACATCTTTTAAAACTGGGGCTCAAGACTTGCCAATAATTTCTTAACAGCAACGAAGGTTATGCGGTTTTCATGCTAATAGCTCTTCCTTTCTTTTTTCTCCTAAGGAACCAAGTTTAAGTACGGCATTACATCAAACAGCTGTCACCCATAATTGCAAACAATATGTGCTTTATTCAGTCTGCATTGTTAAATAAAAATATGGTATAACTCGATCGAATCATCTGAAATTTTCCTGATTTTTTTTATCTATAACATACAAAAATAAAAAAAATATCCATATCATCATTTTCCTAAAATTTCAAAATCTACCACGTGACAAAAATATTTTTGTCACGTCCAATTCTTGAGTCACTATGTGTAAGTTATATCACATCACAACATCTAAACACATATTTAAAACACTAGTAACACCAACATCAATTATAACTAAAAAAACAACAACAACATCAATCAATAAAACTATTAATAAAATATTTAACTGAGATAATTTTTACAAAATAAAAGAAATGAGACCTTCTAGTTATTATTGAGCCAATCAGTGGCTCTCGCAATATTTATTCTAGCTTAATGCTTAATATTTATTATATTATCTGAACACACACTTAATGTCTAGAAAAAAATCAATAGTGAATATCAATTTTGAGCTTTCAATTATTTTCTCTGGTCATTTTACACCTTGAGATTTTGTATATACTATAGAAAGATAGCATGTCATAAATGTTGCAACTTGCAAGTAAGGTGATCATGGATGTGTGATCTAACTAACATAACACATACTTAATGTTGATCTATATGGGCTATGTAGAACATGTCATACATGTTGTATGTTGTATGTAAGGTGATCATGAATATGTGATCAAGTTTGATAGAATATAAATTATAATTACTCTAATAGTGATAGAAATAAAAAGTTTAGATTGAGAGGCTAAAATATAAAATACATAATATGTGCCAGCTGAAATTTGAGTCAAGTCTCCACAATCACAAAATGAATTTGTAATCATTAGAGATGAGGCAGTAGCACAGTCGGTTAGAAAAAAAAGTTCTAAGACTAACTACTCAAAGGTCAAGAGTTCGAGCCCCACTCACAACTTCGCAGTCTCTGTGAAGATTTCAAAAAAAGAATTTGTAATCATTAAGTTATATACACACGTTTAGTAAAATTAGTACTTTACGAGGAAGACTGAAAGATACGAGTAAAAAAGATTAATTAAATTTTAATATACATGATTTACATTTTCAAAATCAGGAGACTATAAGCATCATATATATAATTAGAGAAAATTTCTAGTGTACCCATTCCAACTTTCAAAATAGCCAATTTTTTCATCAAAATATTGAAATTTCTTATTTCCCATTCTAAATTGAAATCTTTTCTAATTTTCCTATGTGTTGATTAAATCTGAAAATTTAAGATGAATTTATAATTTAATTATGTTTTCAAGTTTATGCCTATTTTGTCCTCTTCTAAACTTGAAATTTCCTTTCTTCTTTCTCACCCATTGCTACTGTTACTTACTAAAGTTAGATCAAGGAAATCAATGGTATCTCCACCAAAGAACCCCTTCCCAGCAAAACATTTCTCGAATACTCCTTTTAGTTGCTTTAGCACACCAAATGAATTAGCAATCTTTTCTGTCTTCATCTCCTCCGTAGCAGCTTTCAAGATACTAAGAATTGATTGTACAAACTGCACGAGAAAAAAGAAATAGAATATTCAGTCGTTACATTTGTAATCCATCTCCAAACTCATAAGATGGCAGTTCAATTTGGAATAAATTTGCCCTTATTAGTCCAATTCACTTCAAATATTGTCCGTCCAGACATTGGACTTTGATGGAATCATAAAAAAGCAAAATTAACGTAATTGAGCCATTAAGGGTCAGATTTGTCAAACCTGTTGTAGCACTATACTGTTGATTTAGTCATTTTTTACTTCTTATTTTTATTTTTAATGTGGTATCTGTGTAGTATGTCTGTATGTGTCCGGATCCCTCCGGTTCTCCATGGGCCTATTGTGCAGTTTGAGCTGCAGTATTGCCTTTAGTTTGATATCTTATCATTTCCACACTAATGGCAGCAAAGGGCAAAATAGTGGTGGAGAAGAAGAAAGGAGATCTCTAGAACTAGAAGAGGGGCAAAATAGACATTTAAACTTGAAAACATAATTAAATTATAAATTCAGCTTTAATATTCAGATTTAATCAACACACATGAGGAAATTAGAAATGATTTCAACTTAGAATGGGAAATAAGAAATTTTAATGTTTTGATCAGTGTTCTAAATAGCGCGCTATAGCGTTTTTGGACCCTAAACGCTAAGCTATGGCATGAAAATACGCTAATTGCGCTACGGCCGCTATAGCGCATAGCGTGTAGCGCGCTATTTGCGCGCTATGCATATTGAGCTTTTTTAGACAATTTATATAGGCTTAAATAAAGATCCATAAAATTTATTTTGTATAGAAAAAAAAAAATAGAATGAATCATGATGCTTAAGATATTTTGTATAGAAAAGATCGATAGTTTATGATATTATTATGGATATTTTGAACCATGGACTTTTGTACTAGTTCAATATGAATATTATAATTTCTTAATTAATTTGGTGTTATTTATTGTTCTATGAAACTTTAGATAATGTTAATATATAGTACAAATATAAAATATAATTTTTGTAAAAAAAGAAAACGCTATTTGGAATAGCTTCCGCTATAGCTACGCTATTCGCTATAGCTTTTTTGATAGAGAAATTGACTATTTTAGAAGTTTGAATGGGTACACTAGAAATTTTCCCATATAATTAATGTGGATCCGCCCCTTGATTCAACCAGGACTTGAGAACTTATAAAGACAGTAAATGAAGCATGGGTGCAGCATCACGATTCACGAGGTTTGCATATTAAGAAAATCAGAATTACAAGGCCCAAATGAAACCCAGTTTCAGTCTCAACTCAAGATCCAAATATGCGTTCCTCACGATTCACGAGGTTTGCATATTAAGAAAATCAGAATTACAAGGCCCAAATGAAACCCAGTTTCAGTCTCAACTCAAGATCCAAATATGCGTTCCTACATAAAATAAAATATCGACATAACATAATCAGTGGCCCAATTCTCTCAAGCTCACTGTTGCATGTGCTAAGCAACAAAGCGTGCCAGCTGCGGTGAATTCACATCACCTCCGGTACCGTAATAGGGAATCTTTTACAATTACTTGATCTGGACCGTTCTTTTTAACTTGGCACGAATTTTCAAAGCCCAATAATACTGCCACCTCCGTCAGCCCGAATCCTAAACCGGCTGGGAGTTAATCTCAAACCGTAAAGTGAAGGGAATCTTTTACGGTACCGGGGAGGATATTTGTCCCAGCTGCGGTGGTGTCTCCACAAATTTCTGTCCCCTGATTCCGCTATCCTTTCGCCTTACCAAAGAAGGAACCCATCTCCGCTTAATTTGCCATGCAGCCCTTCTCGTCTCATGCTCGTTTTTTCTTATCTCTCCACCACGTAATCATCCAAAACTAATTCCTATTTTAATTCTAATTCAAGGAATAATCATTATTCTATTACTCGTTTTTTTTGCTTTTTAAATTAATAGGTAGAAAACCGATTGGCTTTGAGAAGAAACAAAAATTATCACTTGTTGAATTGACACCCAAATCCGAATTCAAAGAATCCAACTTTTCTCCATCCCAATCTGATTCTCTGGGCTCGCCTCTCTACATTGCGAATCCAAATCCAAACCCAGCAGGCCTCGATAACAGTGGCCCAGCACTCGACTTCCTCTCTGACACTGAGACCCCACAAGAAGAAGAACAAGCACTAGAAGAAAAAGATGGAGATAAAATCAATTTGGTTAAGGATTGTGGTGAAGAAAAGGACATTGAACAACTAATGAAACTGTTGTGTATGTCAGATGGTGGAAACAAGTTAAGATGTCAGAAAGAAAGGAGGCTAGACGAGTGGATTGAATACTACTACAAAATATGGAGAGATGGAGAAAGGAGAGAGCAAGCACAACTCACTTATTTGTTACTTGCCAAGGCATCTTATAATAATGGCGAATTTGAGTTTCCTATGGCAATGGACGGATTTTTGGAGGTTGCACCACCAAGTACTTGATAGACTTGGAGTGGCTTCCTCACTTTTCATGTTCTCTCTGACGATTTCACTGGTTCTTCTCTTGAGCTTTTTAACAAACACCTCTTGTGCTAGTTGCCGTGATTTTTATTAATACCCATTCAAAAATAAAAAATTAGCAAATCTGCCCTCGATTTTTATTTTTTTTTAAAACGCCCTGACCGCCCCACGTTTGGGCGGTCACCTATGCATACCAGACACTGTCGGGCGGTTTGGTGTTTAATTTTTTTTTAATGTTGTGCCATTTTTTAATTTTGAAATTTACGTGTCCAATTTTTATAATGATTTATGGTTATAATTTACATCCCGTCTAGATCTGGCCATACTACATTTGAAAATAGCCGGTTACTAAATTTCTAACATTTTTTTTAAATTTTCATTAATTAGTATTTGGATAATTTCTACAGATGCTTAACACTTGCTAACAATTTCTAAATATGTCGAGAAATTTCTAAAACCCTAAACTCTAAACCCTAAAAATTACCGTACATTAAATGATATATAATTTTCACATAACATATTTACAAAAATTAGTGATATTTTAAAGAAACCCTAAACCCTAATTTCTAAACTCTAGTTTCCGACATTTTTATTAATATCCAAAGTAATTACAAATTAATAAATATATTCACGCTAGTTGGGTTTTTTGTTAGATTACTTCTTTTGATGTATAATTAGCATATTTATACTAAAATACGCTAAGTTACTTGAATTATGTTAAATTACGCTGAATTACACTAAATTACGCTAAAATACGGTAAATTGTGCTAATGTACATATGAATAGGGACGATATCTTCACTGAGAAGACGAAAAACGACGACGAAACTTCAAACGGTCATAAAACGGCGCTCGAGTGTCCGATTTCAGCAAATGACCATTTTTTGGAAAACTTGCGAAAATAAGCATGCGTCAGTGACCGCTTTTCTGTTTTTTAAAATTCAGAATTGCCAAAAAAACAACTCACATCCTGGAGTGTCACTATCATCTCTCCGAATGGCATGTGAAACGTGTGCGTCTCGGGATGCCATCGCTCCACCAGTCCAGCGATGAGAGATGCATTGGTGATGCTTCTTTCAGCCCGCACGATGTCCACAACCTGGTTAGAGACCTAGGTTGATGAGGTACGGCTCCATCACCTCGTAGTACTGCATGTGAACGCACCGCAACTTCACATCTAAAAGACCCGTGTCCTGCGTTGAAAAAGGTATTCCGCATGGTGATAACATAATAAAATTTAAACCCAACAAAATTTAAAGAAAATCTAAAAAAAAGGAACGTACCTCACGAGAAGCCAGTGGGACTCGGTGCTCGCTGTGGGAAATCCACAGGAGATGACTGATGTACTCCGTGCTGCTAGTACTGATCGGCTCGTCCACTACTGGATGCTGGGTAGACCGTGCTCTAGGCATCCTGATGTCTAAAATAACCTAATTTCGGAAAAATTACGCTTAATTAGCCTAATTATGGTAAAAAATGCCAAAATATCCAAAATATTGGTCAACTGTGCTAATTAAACTAAATTACGCTTAATTAGCCTAATTATGGTAAAAAAGACCAAAATACCCTAAATAATGGTCAACTGTGCTAATTACACTAAATTACGCTTAATTAGCCTAATTATGGTAAAAAATGCCAAAATATCCTAATATTGGTCAACTGTGCTAATTAAACTAAATTACGCTTAATTAGCCTAATTATGGTAAAAAAGACCAAAATACTATAAATATTGGTCAACTGTGCTAATTACACTAAATTACGCTTAATTAGCCTAATTATGGTAAAAAATGCCAAAATATCCTAAATATTGGTCAACTGTGCTAATTAAACTAAATTACGCTTAATTAGCCTAATTATGGTAAAAAAGACCAAAATACCATAAATATTGGTCAACTGTTTTAATTACACTAAATTACGCTTAATTAGCCTAATTATGGTAAAAAGTGCCAAAATACCCTAAATATTGGTCAACTGTGCTAATTACACTAAATTACGCTTAATTAGCCTAATTATGATAAAAAAGACCAAAATACCCTAAATATTGGTCAACTGTGTTAATTACACTAAATTACGCTTAATTAGCTTAATTATGGTAAAAAATGCCAAAATACCCTAAATTTTGGTCAACTGTACTAGTTACACTAAATTACGCTTACTTAGCCTAATTATGGTAAAAAAGGCCAAAATACCCTAACTATGCTAATTACACTAAATTATGCTTAATTAGCCTAATTATGGTAAAAAATGCCAAAATACCCTAAATTTTGGTCAACTGTACTAATTACACTAAATTACGCTTAATTAGCCTAATTATGGTAAAAAAGACCAAAATACCCTAGATATTGGTCAACTATGCTAATTACACTAACTTACAACAAATTACTCTAAATCCTAACCCCTAAACCCTAAACCCTAAACTTTAAAACTTAAATCCTAAACCCTAAAATAAATAAATTTAAATTTAAATTTAAATTAGATAAAAAAAAAATTACCTCAAAGAAGAGCTCAAATCCGGTTGTGAGATGAGAGAGTTGTGAGGAGGAGAGAGAAAAA
Source organism: Carex parvula (assembly GCA_025461045.1). NCBI lineage: Eukaryota > Viridiplantae > Streptophyta > Magnoliopsida > Poales > Cyperaceae > Carex > Carex parvula. The sequence continues at coordinate 3,577 of JAJGRW010004395.1, read as the reverse complement.
TAGAATATATATAGGGTGAAATGCGGGTTTAAAAAAAAAAAAAAAAAGACTAAGCCGGCCAGAAAATGGCTGGCTTAGGGGGAGTAAGCCGGCCATTTTCTGACTGGCATGGGCACTTTTCGATATTGGCTCAAAATCTGAGTATAAATAATAATTTGTATTAAACTTTGGATATTAATAAAAATGTTGGTTCGTCGGTGCACCTAAAAACTGTGGAAATTAATAATCATATGATTAAATGATTGTGATACTGAAATCAAGCGGGACCAATAGAAGCGGATCGCAAGTGAATTTTGGTACCGTCACATGGTCATTCTCAGCTACCAAACACAAAGCCCGCAAAGGGTGTAGATTCCTTAGGCTATCATTGACACCGACCACGTGGTGGGTCACTTAGCCGATATTTTTATTAATACCCAAAAAAAAAAAAACAAATTATCAAATCTGCCCTCACTCCAAATTTATTTTTATTTCTACCCCAACCGCCCGTACACTGGGCGGTCCACTCTTCACAGCTGACCGTCCAGTTGCTGGGCGGTCCGATATATATATATATTTTTATAAGCGGTCCGACCCCCCACTGACCGCCCATCTCTCTTTCTCTCTTTTCTTCTCTGCCTCCCCGCCGCCCCACCGCCCGAAACCAGCTCCAGCCCTCTCTCTCTCCTCTCTTCCTCTCTCTCTCTTGAACTCTCTCTCCCTCTCTCTTCCTCTCTCTCTCTTCCTCTCTCTCTCCCTCTCTTCCTCTCTCTCTCTTCCTCTTCAAATCTGCCCCTCTCCCTCTCTCCTCTCTTCCTATCTCCCTTTCTTCCTCTCTCTCTCTCTTCCTCCTCTCTCTTTCTCTCTCACCCGAACCCTAATTTTTGGCCATCTCAGCGATAATCCGATTATTTTCGAGTAAGTCTCTAAATAATTTTTTTAATTTATATTTTGTATCTTGTATTGGCATTGGAACGATTGGTAGAAATTGAATTGTTAATTATCTTGTGCGGATTGTTGATTTTCCCGACACGATTGAATTGTTCAAAATTAGGATTTCCAAAATTAGAATTTGTAGTTTAAGGTTTAGGGTTGACAAAACTGAAGTTTATAAACTAGGGTTGAATTGTTAATTATCATGTGCGGGTTGTTGATTTTCCCGTCGTGATTTAATTGTTAAAAATTAGGGTTTCCAAGTTTAGGGTTGAATTGTTAAATTATGGTTTAGGGTTGAATTGTTAAATTAGGGTTGAATTGTTAAATTAAGATTTAGGGTTGAATTGTTAAATTAGGGTTGAATTGTTAATTTAGGGTTGAATTGTTAAATTAGGGTTGAATTGTTAAATTAGGGTTTATGGTTGAATTAGGGTTGAATTGTTAAATTAGGGTTTATGGTTGAATTGTTAAATTAGGATTTAGGGGTTAAATTAGGGTTTAGGGTTGACAAAATTAGAGTTTATAAGTTAGGGTTTATAAATCAGGATTTATAAGATAGAATCTTCTGTTTATTGAAATGTAGCATGGTCAGAACTAGACAGGGACGTGCATGGGATGCCCCTCTAGAGACGGGGGAGAGTTCGCATGATCACGATGCAGAGGCATCTGGTGCAGCGGCATCCAGTGCAGAGACGTCCGGTGCAGATGCTCCCTTTGGAGATTATCCCCCGCACCATCCTGACACATTTAGTCCTCTTATTTGGACCCCACATGTCCGTCACCGTGTCTCACTTGCATCTATGGAGGTACGTTGGATTTGTATTCCTAATTTAAATAGCATTATTTAATATTACAGATAATTAGACGTTTATATTGAAATCATTGTAAAATACAGGACACGACGATGATGACAATGAGACATCGCACCCCCGAGATACCATACGTCCGTCACCCGTTGATGGAGCAGTGCATCATGCATCTCGGGTTGTATCAGTTGGCCACCATGCCTCACTGTGATATTGACCAGGCTCTCGTTTGCGGTATAGTGGAGAGATGGCGACCGGAGACGCATACATTTCACCTTCCGATTGGGGAGATGACAGTCACACTAGGTGACGTCAGCGCCTTAAGGGGTTTACGGATAGATGGCGACCCCATCGGTGGTGTCTCAGACCATCCGGACCTGATGGACATGATACCGGATCTGCTAGGGGCCCATCATACGGACTTGCAGAAGAAGAAGAAGAAGAAGAAGAAAGGAGAGGATGAGGAGGAGTGCCGGTATTCCAAATACTGCATTAGTCTTGCGGTGCTCCGCAGTTACTTCCACCGGCGTAGGATCACCCCCGATACACGTGACGAGCAGACCGTTCTGAGGTAATCACAAACAGTTGCAAATTAAAATATGTTATGGATTCAACAAAAATTGTAGTTATTTATGTCTCTAATTTATATTGCAGGTACGTGAGGGTGTTTGTCATGGATTTATGTGGCAGCTTCATGTTTGTCGATTCCAGCGGTGACGCAGTTCCGATTATGTTCCTCTCTCTGCTGAGGGACATTCAGCGGCCGTCGAAGTGGAACTGGGGTGGAGCTGTGCTCGCCCACTTATACCGGGGCTTGTGTCATGCTTGTCTGGTAAGTTTGTACAAATATTTTAATTTTTTTATTACAAATATTAGGGTTCCATATTTACCAGAAGTGCACCGCATGTCCAAAATTTAGGCGACGAACAAGCAGATTGCCGGACGCTTCTTCTACTCCAGCAGTGGTCCTGGTCGCATATACCGGTGTGTCAGCCTGTTCCTCCAGCTCAGGCGGGGTTATGGACGGGAGATGACCCCGAGAGACGTCCGGGGTACGGTGCCATATAGGCTACTCCCCACACATACGAGGACACGGGCAGGGGGAGGACCGTGGGGATTTCGTATGTCCGGGGTCAGCTCCAGATGCTTCACGAGGCGAGCATCACCTGGTACCCCTATCGTCTGTTCTACAATCGGGGCCTTCTGTGCCAGCTGACATTAGAGCAGAGATATCTCTCGTTTTATCGGGGGCCGTGCGTATGCTTCTGGATAGTTGAGTATCACTATCCTGATCGAGTGCCCCGTCAGTTTAGCTTGGATGCCTATGTCCCTGATTTTCCAGAGTTGGGCGAGCAGTAGACCACCCAGCTGCACAGGTAACTATCCACTGCCTTATTGTTTGTCTATTTTATTACTTGTTCAGCCATACACGTTACTAATTAATTTATATTGTAGCACTAAACACAACAAGCCCAAAGTCGACTGAAGTATGTGTTTCTGGGAGCATTATCAGCGTGCTGCATCACCCCAGTTTCACTTATGGACCCCGCCTCCAGCTCCAGATGCCCCTATGCCGGTCGGGCCTTGGAGATTGCGATATTTAGTCTGGTACCAGAGATGGGGCATGCCGACGGTTTATCTACAGGGGGACTATGGTGATGCTCTTCGACGGAGACTCACGGGTGACGGATCTAGGACTTACTTGCCTTTCGGCCTGATCCATGCTCGTTCGGTATGTTTAAATGAAACTGACATGCTTAAAAAATTGTAGTTATTTATTCATCTTATAATAATAATAATGAAAATACATTGTGTGCAGATTTTGACCGCTATTAGAGGAGTGGCACACAACTTGG